>JAXGGA010014530.1:0-31823 GCA_038373865.1 Uloborus plumipes
ATAAAACGGCCAAAGAAAACTATGTGAAAAGTACTGTTTAGCATTATCAAGCCAGAAGTTGGGCGAAAAAATTAATAGTGGATTCTTATGAGGAATTAATAATTTATCCTGAAATTAAATCCTAATATAGGTTCTGCAAAAGAATAAATAAACAAATAAAAGAAAAAAAGTAAAGAAAAAAAAATTATCTTATTTTTTAAATTTTTCAATGGCGTAAATCTTGAAACGATGAAATAAACCTTGGAATTTAACTGATAATGCAATTCATTTAAGTACCCTAAACAAGGGTACTTGGACCCTAGGAGGTTACATGAGCCCATTACAAAAACTGATAAAATCTGGGTTTGGTACTTATTAGTTGAAGACTTGCACGTATTTCCTCGTTTCTCCACAAGGTAGAAGTACTCTGCAGTCTCCTTGCTAGTACCAAACCCAGATTTAATCATTTTACTGTTGGGCTCAAGTAACCCCCTAGGGCCCACGTAACCCTTGTTTACGGTACATGTAAAGACAAGATTAGCAAAATCAAGATGAAAGAAGGTTAAAAAAGAATAGTTGATTGTTATTAGGTATTTAGTATTTATCTTAAAGTTAAAATCTAATATAGGTTCTGTCAACAGAAAAAAAAATCTCTCAAATAAAGAAAAAAATTCCTTAACTTTTTTATTTTCAAAGACTTAAATTTTTGAACTGTGTATGATAATGTGTTGTGTACTTAATGTTTTATTTTAAAGTACTAAAATCAATTTCAATGTTAGCCTGTTTTTCTCCGAAAACGTCTTTCAAATTCAAATTTTTGCTATTAAAAATGTCCTAGCATATGAAATGTTATTAAAATAAACCAACATTTAAAGCTAAAAATATTGCTTCGTTTGAGTTTCTGTGAAACTGTTCAACCAACCGGACACAATTCACAGCTAATTTCTAAGAAATTAGCGAACTTTTGAATTGAATGCCGATTCTCATTAAAATTAAGTTGTCTTGAATGGTTTTCTATGAACGCACAACTGCGACAATGTTATTTATTTTCTTTGAGTTAGGGTCTTTGAGTTACTTTAATGCCCATTCTAAAATGAAACTCTTTTTCAATACCTTCGAAGAATTTACCCTTTGATATTAATCTATACATGTTTTCGATATTTAGATTGCTTGCGATACAATATCTAAATATTTCTTCTGCTTGGTTTGTGTGTTATGTCGTTGAAAAACACGATGCGTTTGCTTCATAGCGTTTGCAAGAAAGATGTGTTCTCATTTTGAACAATATTGTTTTATACTTTGAAATACTTTTTTCTTCGAAAAATTGCTTCAAAAACTATCCAGCGATTTTTTAAAATTAGTTTTAAAACTGAGAAAAATGAATTAAACATTAAATGGTTTTATTTGCGCAGAAATTTTCCTTTGGATTATTTTATAAGCTTTAAAGCTATATGAAATGCACGTTTTTCAAAGGAAATTTCTTTGACCATGTTTTTTCCCTTTCATTCAAAATTATTTATTTATTTTTAAGAAAAGTGTTTAATGCACATTTTCCATATATTTAAAATAAACATTTCTTAGTGAAATGCAATCCAAGACCTTTATTACGTTTTAAAAACTTTTCATGTGGATGAAAATTAGATCAATTTTTTCCTTAAAAACTTGTCAAGTTAGGAAAATAATACTAACATTGGCACAATGCTTTTACCTTTTATTTATTATGTTCTTCTAAGGATATCAGTTCAAGCAAAACTTAAAATTAAATTTTATAAAGAATACATTTTTACAAGACTACATAATATTTTCTTACGTTCGTTTTGTACTTAATATGTGTTGTGTACAGTATTTTGGTATAACTGTACGCGTAGGCATCACTATTTTAGAAAATCGCTTATATTCGCAAAGGTTATGCTGTCCCCCCCCCCCCCCCTCTTCCAACCCCAGCAGAAAATTCTCATTGTTCAAGTGTTCTCTTTTATTTTCCTTGGCAAGGTCTAAAGAAAATTCTTCTGTGATAAATAAGGCACTGCATTTTAAAAGTCACATTACAGTCATTCCACGTCAACTGGACCAATTTTTCAAATCGTCCCCACTCGACCATCTCCGATTTGGATTTGATTTTACAGAGGTGTAGACATGCCTATGAAACTAACCTGTGCAAATTTTTAGCTTTCAAGATCCAAATCTGGAGGAGCTAGGATCCCGCAAAAAATGTGGCCCAAAATGGCGGATGAACTTCATGAAACAAGTTGCAATGTTTAGGTCAAGGTTGCAGAAAATTTTATCACAGTGGAAGCCTAATTTTTTTTGGAGCTTAAAGTACTTTTGGTTGTCAACACTCTCCAGTATATTCTTTGAGATTGCGCTTATTAGATTTTGTGTAGCATGTGCCTAAACTTGCGAAAAAACGCGGTGGGCAATTTTTTTCCTGGATTTCAGGGTGTCATAAATTTTTAACCAAAAAACTTCAAAGGTTTATACTTCGTAGTTTTATTGTCCAAATACTTGTTTTTAATGTTTTACAGCTACAGAGCTTAAATATTGTATTTGTAAAAGATATTGGCACCCTAAGTGTCGATGAAAACGCTTCTTTTGAAAAATCGCCTGTTTTCAACTCCCTATATCTCAGGTTTGTCACCTAAGACCATTTTTTCTTTGGCACCACTAGAAAGAATAGATTTTTTCCTATCGAAATGAGTTTTTTTTTCGATGGTGTTCTTTCGAATAAGGATGAAAAAATTAGCTTGAAATACTGTCTGTTATGAAGAATTGGCATAATTAGGTTAAGACTGCAGAAAATTTTATCACACTGGGGGCCTAATATTTTTGGAATTTAAAGTACTTTTAGTTGTCAATACTCTCCAGTATTTTTTGTGAGATTGAGCTTATTAAATTTTGTGTAGCACGCATGTCAACTTACGAAAAAACGCGGTGGGCAATCTTTTTCCTGGATTCATAAATTTTTAACCAAACAAATTCAAAGGTTCATATTTCGTAGTTCTATTGTCCAAATACTTGTTTTTAATGTTTTACAGCTGCAGAGCTTAAATATTGTATTTGTAAAAGATATTGGCACCCTAAGTGTCTATCAAAATCATTTTAATGGAAAATCGGCTGTTTTCAACTCACTGTATCTCAAGTTTGTCACCTTCAACCGTTTTTTCGTTGGCACCATTAGAAAGAACAGATTTTTACCTATCGAAATGAGTTTTTTTTTCGATGGTGTTCTTTCGAATAAGGAGGAAAAAAAAAGCTGGAAGTTTTGTCAGTTGTGAAGAATTGGCATAATTAGGCTAAGACTGCAGAATATTTTATTATAATAGAAGTTCGAATTTTTAACAACTTAAAGTACATTTAGTTGTTAATAGATTCTAATAATTATGTGATTTCCAGCTCATTAGCTTTTGTGTAGCATACATGAAAATTATTGGCAATTCCTGTTTGAAAAATAGCTTGATTTCAATGAACTGTAACTCAGGTTTGTCACCTTCCATCATCTTTTCGTTAGTACTACTATAAATAACAGATTTTTTCTTATCAGAGTATTTATATAAACAACTAAATGTACTTTAAGTTGTTAAAAATTCGAACTTTTGGTATAATAAAATTTTCTGCAGTCTTAGCCTAATTATGCCAATTCTTCATAACTGACAATACTTCGAGCTATTTTTTTCTTCCTTATTCGAAAGAACACCATCGAAAAAAAAACTCATTTCAATAGGAAAAAATCTGTTCTTTCTAATGGTGCCAACAAAAAAACAGTGGAAGGTGACAAACTTGAGATACAGTGAGTTGAAAACAGGCGATTTTTCATTAAAATGATTTTGATAGACACTTTTGACAACAATATCTCTTACAAAATCAATATTTAAGCTCTGCAGCTGTAAAATATTAAAACCAAGTATTTGGACAATAGAACTACGAAACATGAACCTTTGAATTTGTTTGGTTAAAAATTTATGAATCCAGGAAAAAGATTGCCTAACGCGTTTTTTTGCAAGTTAACATGCGTGGTACACAAAATTTAATTAGCTCAATCTCACAAAAAATACTGGAGAGTATTGACCACTAAAAGTACTTTAAACTCCAAAAATATTAGGCCCCCAGTGTGATAAAATTTTCTGCAGTCTTAACCTAATTATGCCAATTCTTCATAACAGACAGTATTTCAAGCTAATTTTTTCATCCTTATTCGAAAGAACACCATCGAAAAAAAAACTCATTTCGATAGGAAAAAATCTGTTCTTTCTAATGGTGCCAAAGAAAAAATGGTCTTAGGTGACAAACCTGAGATATAGTGAGTTGAAAACAGGCGATTTTTCAAAAGAAGCGTTTTCATCGACACTTAGGGTGCCAATATCTTTTACAAATACAATATTTAAGCTCTGTAGCTGTAAAACATTAAAAACAAGTATTTGGACAATAAAACTACGAAGTATAAACCTTTGAAGTTTTTTGGTTAAAAATTTATGACAACCTGAAATCCAGGAAAAAAATTGCCCACCGCGTTTTTTCGCAAGTTTAGGCACGTGCTACACAAAATCTAATAAGCGCAATCTCAAAGAATATACTGGAGAGTGTTGACAACCAAAAGTACTTTAAGCTCCAAAAAAAAATTAGGCTTCCACTGTGATAAAATTTTCTGCAACCTTGACCTAAACATTGCAACTTGTTTCATGAAGTTTATCCGCCATTTTGGGCCACATTTTTTGCGGGATCCTAGCTCCTCCAGATTTGGATCTTGGAAGCTAAAAATTTGCACAGGTTAGTTTCATAGGCATGTCTATACCTCTGTAAAATTTGATCCAAATCGGAGATGGTCGGGTGGGGACCACTAGTCCACTTGACATGGAATGACTCTTTATTTTTTCCAACTCACATATGTAATATTTTTGGAATTGAAAAATTTACAAAGCTGTATATTGTGCAGATAAGAAATAAAATAATGAATTCGCGCAGAAAAGTATAAGAAAATGTTACAACGTTAAAACACATAAATTTGTAGAGAACTCCATATACGTCAGTAGAGGTTACATAGAACCCCTTTCACAATGCAAAGAGTGTTGAGCTGATGGAAGTTCAACACTTTTGCATTGAAAAAAGAATCCTTGTCACCTAAAATCCTTTGCATGCAGTTTTCTGAAAATTTGTGCGTTTTAACGTTGTAATATTTTCTTTTACATTGTACATACATTTAAGAGAAGAAGAAAACAGTGTTGAAAACGTATTTAATTAATTTATAATGCTTTCAGAACGAATGCAACTTCCCTTGGAAAAAAAAAAACAGACGCAAAAACCATCCCCCTTTCAATCCGTTATCCCCCTGGGAAGGCCTTAATTCTTCGTCTTTCGCAAACTTCTCGCGCCCAATTTCCGCTCTGTAACCTTTTGTGTGCCAGGCAATTACATTAATTGGCCATTTATTCGTTCGCAGAGCGCAGTAGAGATTTGGGAAACGGGCTAATTGCGTTTTCCAGACGAAGTCTATGCACCGTTAGATATTCAGCAAAATAAGGAGGGGGCGGGGGGGGGGCTGTAGGTATGGGCAATGCGGGACTGTACGTGTATGGCATGTTCACCCTCTGCACAACACCGGACCTCTCGTTTGTGCAAACCGTGACCAAGTGCACCTGATCGACAATTCTCAAGAGCTGTTGTTCCAATCCCGATTCTTTCCTTTTCAGTGCAAAAACTTTTGCAATACTGTAGTTTTATCCCTTATTTTTGTCTTTTTTTTAATGGGTTATAAAGGAGGCACTGAAAAATAGAACCATGCAATTTATTTTTTGCGATTTGATTTTTTCATTCAAAGAAACTGTTATGTTCTTAAAAGCAATAGTGGATAATCTGTAAATCAAATATGGGATAATCTGTAGGTTTTTGTATCAAATATCTATTTTTCTTTATGATGTTCAAAAATAATTGCAATAATAATGATAATTTGATTAAAATTGATAACAATTTCAAAAGTATTGCAAACAATTTGTTAACGGAATAAATAAATCATGATAATTAATAGTAATGAGAATAGAAAATAACAACAAGCGAATTATTTAAAACATTGATGCAAATAATATACAATAATATATGGTAATGATTTGTCTTTAAAAAAGGTAAATAAAGGCAAAATACAGTAATACGAATAACAATACATAAATAAATACTATAATACTAATAATAATAGTCAAAAAACAATGTACAAATTAATAATAATGAAATTAAAGGAAAATAAAAATAACTATAAAGTAACAATGAATAGTTCTCAAAATAATCAATATGATTATAGGTTTGATTAACATTATAAAGTTAGAAAAAAAAGCTAAACAATAATAATAATAAAATAATAACAATAATGGTCATCAAAAACAAACATAATCAAATAATATTAAAGCTAAATAATTAAGCAATTATAGTGCGGAGAAAATACTCGTTATTCTTGTATTAGAGTAAATCCCACCGTTAAAAAAATAATACAGGCTCACAGGCCGTAGAAAATAACTGCAGACCTCATTACGGAAATCTTAATTATAATTGCGAAAACCTTTTCGTTTACCGGCCATTTATCTCATTGTATTTAAATCGCCAGTTCGTTGTTTTAATTTTCAGTTCACTTTAATGAATGTTAGCAGTCCCATTTTGGAGGGTACCGATGTTTCCTTGATAGCATTCAATTCCACGTTCGTTTTTATTGTGGTGTGATTTTGTTTCCCTAGTAAGTCCGGTTTAAACAAGACCGCGTGTAGTTTATAGTCATTTGGAAGTCTCTATGCCATTAGAATTTTATGTTAACATATTAGAGTGAGCGTATTTAATTTATAGCTCTAGACAGAATGCATGTAAATATTGTAACACAATAATGCATCAATATTTCATAGAATTACATCTAGTATTTTTTTCTAAATCTGTTACATTTTTCTTCCTCTGTTTATTTTTCGCTTTATTTTATTTATTTTTTCCTCTCTTTCTCTCCTTTTACTTTCAGCTATATAAATTTTACCCCCATTAAGAGAAACTTTCCTTTTTGTTAACGTAGCCACATTTAGGCAATTAACATTTCAATATAGTAATGTTATATGCGCTCCCCTAAGTTTTAACGCAGCTTTATATTTTGGTTTATTTATATTTTTGTTAGGCTTATATTCACCCAAAATAAGTGTTAAAGAATAAAATACCTTTCATGATCTTTCCCTAAACTTTCCTTTATCTAGATTTTGAGAAACTTCTTTTTTCATTTTTTTTTAATGTTAGCAAATGTCACTAACTTTTGGCGATTTACATTTCAATGATATGTCACTCTATGACACACAATATGTAAAGTAACCCTAAATTTTGGTTTATTTACATTTTTATTAAGTTTTAGTTTACCTCACAGAAGTGTTTTAAAAATGACATTGTGTTGTTTCTTTTATGGGTACATAATATAGGCAATTATTTGCTAGAAATTTCTTTATTTATTTTATTTATCTTTTCATAAAACCACTTTATTTATCTTTTTTCATGTAGCGAGGAATAAAAATACTGCACTCTTGCTGTGTGTACCCCAACAATTTGAAAAAAAGAAAACGAAACTTTCGTTTTCACTGTGATGGCGTGAATTAGAAACAGGGCAAAACATTCTTAATCGAAATCCCCCCCCCCTCCTCTACCTTGTTACATAATATTGCTCCTGCTGTTTGTTTCATCACTGTTGAACCAGATGTTAAAATTAATTTCCCCATTAACATGCTGTTACCTTATTTTTCTCCGCCCTTCTTTTAGATTTATTGTTCGATACACTTGTTGCTTGTGTTTCGTGCATGTACGAAAACAAAACTTCTTTTTCTGGAAAGAGAAATACTTCAGTTTGAAGAATAAATATTAATTTGTGGAAAGTTATATTGAAAATTTCTCCAACGTTCCCTTGCACAAGTTTTTACTTGTGACTCACTTTGCTTGCAACATATGCTCTTTAGCTTTTCGGTTTTATTTACTTCAATATTTTAGTAAATATTTTTTTTTCTGTTTATATATACATATTCTTTTTATGTTTGGAGCTGTATTGCATTAAATTGCCAACTATACATTTTCCTACCTACATGAATTTAATGTCACTTTTGGACTAAGCTGTTACAACGTTTGCGGTTTATACTTAAGTTAGCATTAGATAACTAAGATTAAATTAATTACACTCTGTAGTAAAACATTACACTCATAGAAAATGAGCTAGAAACAAAACAAGTATTTTCTACATTTCATCAATTTATTTATAACTTATAATTAAAGTTCTATATTTAAATTTAAAAACAGAGAAATAGTTATAACATTAGCAATTAAATGTATTTTCGCCACAAGTAGCACATTACAATAAATTATTTGACAAATGTTTAATAATCTAAACTTAATGCATTTGTTTCGTTTTGAATCAATTTTCTTGAAGCATAATTGATCGCTCTTTATGTTTATTTCAGAGGGAAATTTCACTCAAAATTCGCATTATAATCGATTTTTGTGTGTACGCATAATTTCGTTTCTTAAAGCACTTTATCGGGTATATTGTTTGTGTATTTATTGGGTATATTTTGTCATTCAGTTTTTTTTTTCTTTTCTCAATGTAAGATGCCACAGATAGATTTGTGTCTTTCTATGTTGCATTTTTTAAATCAATTCTAGTCAGCGAAAATGTATTCATTTGACAGCGTGATATATAAAACTTCGTTTTGCCCTGAACGGAATACTTTTGTGTCCATTTTTCAACTCGACGATAGCAACCTTTTTCTTTCATTCTTTTCTTTTTTTTTTTCCCTTTCTTTTTTTTTCTTTTCTTTTCCTCTTTTTTTTTATATGAACCCTTTAGTCTGTAGAACTTATTCTCATATGTAAACTGTCTGAATGCTATATAATACATAGAAATTCGTAAAAAAATAAGAAGTTCAGAGTGAACGTAAAAGCACTTTGAGTTTCATAAGGCCATCGGTTTAGGAATACTGGACCTATACAGCTTCTGTTGGATCTTGGAAGAAAGAGGCAATTGTAAGGTTTATCAGCTACCGTTAGCTGTCTCCATTTGTATGTGTCCCACTTATTATTAGAATTCAGATAGTCAAAATAGCGATCAAGGGAAAGTGATTAATCATTTTATGATTTCCCGCCTCGCTACATCACTAGACCTAACACCATGTGATTTTTCGCTGTTAGAATATTTAGGAGATGCTCTGTTTAATTCCCATCGCCCCTTCCCTCAGCTGCTAATCTTGACGAACTGAAAAAAAATGAATCACTACAGCAATTGCTTCTGTGACTGTGTACACATGCTACAACGTCTATGGCAGGAGTTTTAGTATAGGTCGATGGTGTAATATCGTGCAGACATCAGGAGGAGGCACGTGCATCGTGCATATCTTGAGAATGATTTAAGTACCTAAAAAGTGTTTCATTTTTTAACCATTTTTACTCTTGGAAAAAATATATTTGCTTGAAGCCCTACCATTGTTATTGAATCACCCAGTGCAAGTGCTGAGCTCCCATGCAGTTTGATATATTGAGAAACGTAACGTCACCACTTCCAAGGACATGGAAGGACTTTTTCGGGGAAGAACTCGATCTGGCATTCATAAATCGTCAGAGGGTTAAGACTCTTTACCGTAAATTCCCTACTTTATTAACGAAGGGGTTCGTGGTTCTGCTTCCCATTTAATAAGGTGTTGGCCGAGGGGTAGGCCCCGAAGTGGACGAAAATTACGAACGTTCCATCTGGTGGCTGTCCGGAACACGCAGGCGCACTTAGGTGACCAGAATGCCTAATGAAGCCTGTGGTGGGTGGGCTTCCTTTTAATACGAGGAGAGGTACGCCCTTTGCTTTATCGAGGGTGTGGCCCTCCTACGCGGAATTTCGCCGACCCCAGATTAACTAGACTACTCGCAATTCCCTCACGGTTGCATGCCACATTGTTGTTGTTACCTACTCCTGATGCTGGAAAGCTTTGCATGGTATCAGCCCTCCGAGGGAGTCAAAATGGCCATTGTCGAGAGGGCTTTGTCCAGGAGGCCCGGTTCTATCTTTCCGTCTGTTTGTTCTGGGACCCTCCGAAAAGAATATGTGTGTGTGAGAGCAGCAGTGTTTGCAATGCACTCAACTTTCATGAGGGCCTGTCCATAAATGATGTCACCCTCTTTCTCAACAAATTTCACCTCTTCTGTCACAAATAGTCACACTTCACTTCTCTCCCTTCCCTTGTCACATGTTACGCTGCTTTTCATGAATATATTGTTTAAAAAAATGTGTGATTTACACTTTTTATTGTCTCCCTTGTCCCTCTTGTCACAATTTTCACAAACCTCCTTCTCCTCTCACTCAAAGCGCGATATTGTTTGTAGTCGCTCCCTAACCTTGGCTTCCATTACAACCTAATATCGGCCAACTTTGTAATATTGGCCATTTGTAATAACATTTGATAGAAAAAAAGCTCACAACAAAAGCAAAATCTAACCGATTTTTGATTTAACTCTACACTTCATGTATTACTTGACATAATTTTAGATCTCATTACAATACTTCTCTTTTTTCTTTCGTTCTCTGTTTTACTTTACAACGAAGCTCATACTGTTACTTTTAAGTATCAAAAAATGTCAGTTTCCTTCTTGTTAAAAATAATATTTTAATGAAGAAATGATAATGTATTCGAGCTGCTCTAAATTGTCTTCTTCGTAAAACGAGCCTTTTCAAAGTATCCCATCTTTTCTAGAGACAACACATTCTTCTCATGTCTTCTGTTCGCAGCAGAAAAGTTAAAATTGGAAAGAAATTTCTCCTACTCGTAAACATGATCACGCAATACGAATTTCCCCCGGATACCTTTCAGCTACACTGTGTCAGGTGTAGGCAATATCTCCGTCGGTATTCCTCCTTTCGAGACGGAGGAACACTCTTTGACGAATCGTGTTCCCTCTTTGTCAGCGGGGATAAAAATGCAGTTGCAAAAAAACTCGTCGCCCGGGTGATGTAAATTTTTGCCTGGTTCGGGCTCCACCATCGCATTACCTTCTAATAACGTCATCATCATTTTGGGAAAAGATGCACACCCATACACTCGCACACATGCACTAACCATTCACCTATCTATCGATCGTCGTATGTGTAGCAAGGCAAGGCCATCCACGCATCCATCCACCCGCACCATGCATCCATGCATCCATGCGTGTGCATGCACCAGGCTCACAATACCTGCCTCCGTCGCAAAGTAGGGGCGGATGGACGGACTGTGGCGGAAAGGCTTTTCCCACTCCAAGATTCCAGCATCTCTCTCTCTCTCTTTCTCTTTCCAGTTAGCGGGCGATTTTGCCCCGGCACTCTTTCCACCACCCTCCTTTCCATCAGTTCTCCACTTCCTTCTCGTGGGTGGCAAATGCAGGGGCTGCTTGCAAATTGCCCGCGGAATTCCTTTCCGGGGCACAGTTGCCGGAATTAGCTGTGTGCTTACGACAGAAATCGTTCAATTTTTTCATAGTTATCGATTTCTACCTTTAAAAAGGAAAAATTCCTTTCTTATCTTCAATGCAGGCCGTAAAAATGAACCTGTGGAATGAACATGAAAAACATATTGCTATGGAAAAAAAATACTCACAAAACTACACTGCCGTGCTAAGCACAAAAGTCGTATCTGCACTCTTTAACAAAATTGAGTGATCGCCACCAGGTGGCTCTTTGTGACGTATTTAACCTAAATGCAAAACTATATGGTCATTTGAGAACGGGGAATATTTTTTAAAACAAATTCTGAAGAAGTTTCATCTGAATCAAATACATGGTGGCGCAAAACTTTAAAGAGTAATATCTCAGTTTGAGCTCGAGTGCAGATACCACTTTTCTCTTAGCACGGCAGTACAGCTATCTCTATAAGCATGATAAACCATTGCTAAAATGTGAGTTTTATTTTTTTTTTTTTTTCAAACTATAATAGTAATTATTATCTAAGCTGTTAATAATCTTCTGATAAAAACGTATCTTCTGCAATGAATTTGGACATAAATATGATCCTTGCAAATTTAAAGGATAGTTTCCATTATCCCTTTTGAGGACGATGTTTAAGTTTACTCAAGTTATGTTTCTTCTGCAATGGGATTGGGCATAAGTATAAAACTTGCAAATTCTAAGGATAGTTCCCAATGTCTCTTTGGAGGACTATTTTTAGGGTAACATGAATGACATATCTACCTTCTGAATGAAATGTCTCTTCTGCAATGGGATTGGACACAAATATGATCCTTGCAAATTCGAAGAATAATTTTCGTTGTCTCTTTGGTTAACATGAATGAAATATGGAGTTGTATAAAAATTTGTTACTCTGTTTTTAGTCGTTTAGTTTGAGATTTCTTGGATAATTTCTTTTGTATATATTAGATAATTTCGAAGATACGATCTTTAATTTTGGAAGTTTTTTTTTTTTTTTAATTTTTACGTGCTGCTCTGGATAAGTCTGCTTTTGCTCTCTTGAATGTTATGTGATGACATTATTGTGTCCTATAAAGATCTGTCCTCGGTGGTGTCCCTGTATCTCCTTCCTTTCCCGATAAATTTGTAGTCTTTCCCTTCTGAGCCAAACCCTGAAGTGTTCCGCCGTCCTACTTCCTTCATATCATCGACGACGACCTGCAATGGAACAAGAAGAAGAAGCCAACGGATAAGGAGAGAGCGAGGGATGGTCGGGGGGTACAAACACAAGCGGTCTCCATGGCAACCATCCGAGTTGTTGCTACCTCGGAGGGGATCTCCAGAGCACGTGCGCCTCTGGGCAAGCAGAGACTCTGACCCACTTGGATCCCAGAAGGGAAGGAGGAGGCGGAGGAGGGGGACTAGGAAAAGGCTTTCCATTACACCAGGGGACGCATGGTGTCGTCTTCTACTGCCTCTGAGGCTAATACCTTCGTTCTTTTTCTTTCTTGTGTCCTTCGAGAGTAGAGTTGTCGTCTGACTGCTTCCTTCGAAACCAAGATGGCCGAAGGAAAAGGTCCAACAAAGATGTCGAGAGCTTCTTCCTCCTGCTGACTTTTGCTGGCTGCCACTTGAAAAGTTCCTTTTCTCGAGGCTCAGGAGCTGAAATGACATGCTCGATTTTCGGCTCTCAGGCCACTTCAAATGCAAGTTTGAACCGCTAATTAAAAAGAATTTTTGGCTGAGCCGAGATGCTCTTGTGTCAGATGCATTACAAAAACCGAAATATCAAAATTTTAGCGAAAAGATAATGATGAACAGCAAAGGGATTGCAAACTCGAATTCTTTGCATGGACGCACAATCTGTTCAAAAATGTTTTCTATATAATAGCGTGTTCAAGGGTTGTTGTGATGCTTCGGAGAAAAAGAAGAAAGAAAGAGCGTTATGAACGTTTAATCACATTTATATCAAATTAATATTTTCCGAGTTTTACTCAAAAATTTTCTACACACAGCTGAAAATTGTACGCGTGTAAGGCATAAGTCGCAAAAGATAAAAAGATATTCTCCTTGAAAATCACCTGCACAGAAATATCATTTTTCCACATAATCTTCAGCAACGTTGATGCACTTATCCCATGTTTTTATCAGAACCCCAGTTCCAACTGCATAAACTTCTTTGAGTTGCTGTATCATCCTCAGTAAGACTTGAAAGAAGTTGAAAGTTGAAGTAGAAGTTGAAAGTCATGATCAAATTGTTTTCCTCCAAGATGTTTCTGTAGACCAAACAGATGGAAATCACTTGGGCCTAGTTAGGGCTGAATGCTATCCAACTGTTTGGTCCACTGAAACACAATCTTGGGGAAATAATAAGCGAACGACGTTCAATATGAAGTGATGAACTACTGTTGACGAGACAGCAACCCAAAGAGTTTTACGCAGCTGAAATTAGGGCTCAGATAATACGAAAGGATAGCTGCATTCAAGTTGCGCGGGATTATTTTATAAATCATTTTTTATTATTGTTTCTGTCTTACTTAATGGCTTACCCTCGTATAAATCATGATATTGTACTTTCGTCGTATAAAATTCCTACCAAAATCAGTTCCTTAAATCATACATTAACTTTTTTTTATATTGTTAGTGCACCTGTATGTGAAATGAGTTTCTATGTTATGGATACTCGTACATTTGTACTATTGAGGCCTATTAATAGCGGCCATGAATGTAGGTTCTTTAGAGTAAAAGATAAAGCTCTAAAGTGAATTCAACTGCAAGGCTAAGAAAAATTGTTAACTAAAATGACGCAAATTAGCTCAAAAATAGGTGCTAAATCTATAAGACACATAATAATAATGGATTTCCAAGTTAATTTTAATTATTCTTTGTTGGTAAAAATAAATATTTTCATTTTTAGACGCTCTCTTCCTCATTCCCAAGATTAACTGTAATAAATAAATAAATAAATGAAATAAAAAGAAATCCTACCTTTGAGGATCAGATTTAATTTTGAATTTGAAGAATTACAAAATCCTTGTTTCAAACGTTTAATAGCGTAGTTTCAGCTCGTAATGTATTTCTCTTTCATTCATTGGAAAAGCCTAAGTAGTTCTTTTTTGCCCCTTAAAAAATATTTATAAATCTTTTTATATCTTTAACGTGCCTTACAAATTGTATATCCACAAAAAATATATGATTACATGTTGTTTTATATTGATTCGTTTTTTTTTTCTTTAACAAGCTTAAAGTCTGAAATTAAGTAAGATTATAAATAGAAATTTAACAGATAAAAATTTTTTATATAAATAAAATACTGCCAATTTTGTTTAGCTAACAAAACAATTTTTAACACAATATTGGTACAGAATTCAAGAAATTATTTATTTTTGTTTATTTATTTTTTCCCCGCTTGAAAATATCAGTACATTTTATTTGCGTCATGCTTATTAACCACTTTTTTTTTGCTCGAACATCGTTTGGGCTCACACGAAAGGGTATTTTTGATTTGCCCGAATGCAGTTTGGACAACATTTTTCTGCGCCATTTCGTTGTTTTTCCTGTGGTTATACGTGCTTTCAGTTTAGAGTACTTCCAGTCCATGGTTATAGCTCTCCAACAATGTAATGATCAGAAATTTAAGATTAAAAAAATCTAAGTTGAGTTCAGTAGAAATGCTGTACTTATTATTATTATTTTTTTAAATACAATACTTGAGATATTGTGCGACTGTGGATTTAAGTTTCTGAAACAAATTTGAACACAAAATTATTTATCAAGAATGTGCTTGTTTCTCACCATAATTTAACAAAGCAAGCCCGAAGCAGGGTGAGTGGCTTACAAAATAAAAAAGGGGGAGGGGAAGGGAAGGGAAAATTTTCGCGCGTTGAATTATTTTACAGAAAGATAACATTTCAGTGCTGCCATCTATTATCTAAGTTTTCAACCTTTGTGCTTTTACCTTTGAAATGTTGAAATTTGACAGCTCCATATTTTTACATATTTTAACTGATATGCTTCTCTTTTGCAGGCACCATGGGCTCTGCAATGAACTACTCAGAACGTCCTTATGAAAATCAAATGGTAATTGAATTTTCTCATCAACTTTTATTTTCGGCCTTATATCTTAGATCTGAACAATTATCGTGCTCCACAAATATTAGGAGAAAAGGAACATTTTCTTTTCTTTTATTTTGACGCTTGAATCATTCATCATATAATTTTTTCTCGTAATTTACCAAGCAATAGTTATCTCAAGGCAATTCCAACTTTCTATAGTTAATTTTAAAAGAAAAAAAAAGAAGAGCAAGAATTTGCTTAAGTTTAAGCAATCATGAATAAAAAAGATTTAGTGAGAAAAAAATTTAAATGTACATTCAATGCAAATTTCTAACTTAGTGAATAACATTTATTTTCTCCCATTGTTTGAAATTTGCTAATGTTTTAAAGTTATTGTTTGTATTTACAACAAGATCCAAAAAAAAAAAAAAAAGAGAAATTCTAAGAAATATTAAGAGTCTGAGAAAGATAAGGTTGCTTGTTCGAAAGAATTTAGAAGAGTTACAAATTGATCATTTTATTTTAAAAATAAATACTTCATTTTTCATTTATTCATTATTTAATTACTAAGAAATTTACTTCACTATTATAACATACAAAAAAGAATGTTTATGTATATATTTTGATCTACTTATATTTATCATCCACAATAGCAACAAGGATAAAGTAATTAACTTGTTAAAAAAATAAATAATTTATATAACATTCATAACTTTAAACTGCAAAATTTGTCATCTTACATAAGTATGTAATATTTTGTTTCTGTTACACATATTTCTAGCTTGAGTCCTATATTTTATGACCTAATGTGTAGCAATGCACATTTTTAGTGATTTTACTCCTTTTTATATGCATACTATATATCGAACTATCAAAATTTCATATGAATCCTTTCATAAACCGATGTCAAAACTGGAAAAGATAATTACAAAAAATCAAAGTAGCTAAAAGTAAAAGTTAAAATAAATAATTGCCTCGCCTCACGTAGCGGAGAGATGTTTTTCAGGAACTAACCATAAAATCTCAGGAATTGGCACCAAGCCAAATATGTTAATTAAATACCCGTTAAGCGTGACCTCGTAGATTTAGTATTTACATTCTAATTTTATGTTTACAAACAAAACAGTTGTAAGGGAAAAAATATCTTGAAAAAGAAATTAACAAATGTATCTAAATCGTATCCTAATGCATATTACTAAAAGTTGACTGATTTTATATTTGAAAAAAAGCTAATAGAATGAGGTCAATAACTTATTCTTTTTCTTTAAGTATTGGCCATTCTAAAGAAAGATGAATGGGAAACAAAAGAGACTTAAAGTACTAGAACTTTGGTTTTCCCTTTAGACAAAAAATGTATTATTATAGTTTTATTTATCATTTCTTTAATGACAAAAATAAAAAATTTAATGAATTGCGAAGAGTTTAAAAAAAAACAGTTTGACGGAAATCAAGAAATAAAAATAACAGGGGGAAAAACCGTTTCAAAACGAAAATTAGAAAAAAAAAAAAATGTATCTGTAAATGAAGTTTTTAGGTCGAACTATTTGCATAGCAAAGAAAGCAACTTCTAGTAAACTAGTTAAAAATTTCGAGCAATTTGAAAGGACGCCTTTCGTTTGCTTTTGTTCACTTGAAAATTTTAACTCAAAAAATTACTTTTTTGAGCTCTTGGGCGCTAAAAATTTGGAAAATAGTATCAATAAATATGAGAGTTAAATAACATCATTTTTTTCCTAAATGTGAAGTGAATCATATTCGCAAAAGTAAGTAATAGGACCGGCAACTTAAAAAAAAAAAAAAACACGAGTTGAATATCTGTTAATTTTTTCCTAAAAGAAAAACGAATAAAAAACTAGTTCAAAAGCAAAAATATTCTTATTGTCCTGATAGAATAAAAAGCGGTCTGTCACAGTGGAAGTGTTTTTTCTCTCCTTCATTTCTAGCTTTGTAAAGAAAGATACTTAATAAATATTGATGCTATTTTAAATAAAATTATTCCGTTTACCTTAACTGAATTCGTAAGGGACACTAAGAAAATAAGTAGTTTTTGCATAAAAAACCATAGTATGGTAATAATAATTCGAAGAAGATGAATATCGTGTTAATACCGAATAATGTTAATGATAACTAATAATGGCGATGAATATTGATAGTATGAATATCAACACAAACTTATAAAATTGTTTGATAATGCAAGAGATTTTTTATTACGTTTTTTCAAAATTAAAAAGGAAATTATATATGACTATAAAACACACACACACACAAGCATACAATAAATATTTGAGCAGCATAGTAAAATAAAACAGGCATTTTTTCTAAATTCACCACACATCATGCTATTTGTTTCTGCAGTCACAATGTATATTAATCAATGATTTTATTTATTTATTTATTTATTTTTTGCCGCAGATAACTTAAATAAAGTAAGATCTCTTTTTCGGAATACTTTTTAACACAGCATAATTATCGCAATTCGCTCATTCCGAGTTTTTCGCTACTTAATACCCGAAATAAGTTGATATTTTGGACTCAAAATTTAGGTTTAAGTTTAAACTTTTGGAATCTGCTACGAAAATACAAAAAAAGCCGGTAAAAAGTAGTTGTTTTTAGCTCCAAAGTCTAAAGCGCCCTATGTCGACAATTTTTGAAATTAATCTTCATCAATTTTTTTCGAGAAAGAACATCTATTAAGAATATTTTTAGTGAAAACGGCGAAAGAATCGATCAATTTTTCCGTGTTTTATAAATTTTTGACTCTAAACTTTAACCGCCCCTATCTCCGTCGGAAATCATTTTGGACCCCCACTTTTCTATGTCATATTATTTGTCCTGGTGTGTAGTATCTCCCCTTAAATTTTTGCCGTCGAATTCTGAAACACCCTGTATATGGGCAATATGAGCTGCTGTATTATTTTTTTAAACTTAATTTGGAAGGAAGTCGATTAATTAGTGTATATAACAACAAATTAAAAACATGTACTATTTATTGAACTAAAAATTCTATTTTTAAAATTTGTTACGTTAATTGTACATGATCAGTTTCTTAGTTTATTAATTAAATTATGTACATTTATTTACTAAAACCGTGTTTTTTTCCTTTCAGGCTTCACATTGCCAAACTAACAGCTACCCTTCCTACCAGCCGCCATCTCCCTACAGGCCTCACCCCGTGTCGCCGCCAGCGCACGCCCACCAGTACGGTGCCCACGGGGGGCACCAGATGCACGGCGGCCTGGCCGCGTACGGCTCTAGTCACCAGCTGGGGCCCTACGGCTCCGCCCCGGCCTCCCACTACCCGTCGCTCAGCCCGGACCTGTACGGGGGCCGGCCCTCCATGTACAGCGGCTCCAGCGCGCGGGCGATGCAGATGAAGGGCGCGTGGGGCGGCGACAACAGCAGCAACAGCAGCTCGGAGATCATGCAGTACAGCCAGCCGTCGCCGCGGCCCATGATGCCGCCGCCCAGCATGCACTCTCCGCCCCACGCAGGCACCCCGCACTACCGCCAGGTCCCCATCGTCTCGGCGGCCACGGGACACTCCCCGCACTCGTGGTCCCAGTCCCAGATACCCAGCCCCGGCGTCCTCCACTCTCCGAGGACCACGCCGTCGCCTCTTCCCGCTCACACAAGGTCTCCCGTGGGACAACCCTTCAGTCCTCCTCCTGCCGCTCCTTCTCCGCAGCAACACCATCCTCCTCCGTCGATGACTCCGCATCCTCCTCCTCCCCACAAGACAACTCCATCTCCTCCTTCTGGTGCTACGACCCCTGCGCCGACCACGGGAGGAGCTCGCCAACCTATGTGCGGCAGTCCTTCCGGTAATCAGGGTCCATCCAACTCGGATCCACTACAGTCATTGCAAAAAATGGTTATGTTGGACTCTGAAACTGTCGAATCGCCAATAACCAGGGCAAACTATGAGATGGCTGCTAATCAGGGAGCTGGTGGAGCTCCTGGCCCGTCAGTTGGTGGCCGACCTTCATCATATTTCTCTGTTGAGCAGCTAGCGGGTAGTGACCCTGGATCTCCATATCCAACATACTACAACCTTGACCAAAATCGCTTGTGTACTCCACCAAGGACTGCTATGTCTACTCCAACTAATTCCACATTTTCATCAGCACCAGATTCAACGTCTAGTAACTCACCCCGTAGTGATTCAAGGACGACCACAGCGAGTGCAGATTCGTCCAATCATGTAGCTCATGTAAATGGTGATGTTAATCCGCATGTTGTCAATTCCATTGCCACGGCTGGCCCTGCAGAAGCGCAGCCACCTCCACCGCAAGGTCCACCTCCTAGGAGACCTGAATTTGATAACTTTTCGGTGAATGATGTCAGAATGACCAACGGAAACCATCCACCAGACAACCCTGGCATCAGAGATGAGCTCGGAGGCCCAGTGTCAAGTGATTCTGAGAACAAAGACACTCAGGATTTCTTGCAACACCTTGGAGGAGGAGTTCCTCCTTTGCCAGAGCCCGATGGCACTGTTGATTTACGACGGAAATCACCAAAGTCACCTCGAGGGAGGCGGAGGGTGTTTGGACATGATCTTCAATGTGATCCTCTGATGGATAACTCGATGGATATCCCACGCAACAAACCCATGATGATTCCAGAAGAAAGGAGAAATTCCACTCTGCCAGAGTTCGAAATAACGAATGGAAAACCCGAAGCTTGCGATGATGTTTACCCCTCGGATGGTGGCTATACTCCGCGACCGCCACGATACTATAGTCCTACCAACCGATGGAATAAAATGGGTCCATTGGAAGATGGTTTTATGGGAATGCAGCAAAGTAAACCATACCCAGATGATTGTCTTTCTATGCCTAAACCAAAAAGGGGTCGAAAAAGGAAAACATTTGATCAGGATGGAATAGTTCCTGAGTGGGATATGTACAATTCCGAAATAGTGCATCGCCCTCCTAGAGTTTCACGAGGGGGTACGCGTGGAAGAAGGGGTAGCAGGCGCAGAGGAGGTATAGCGGCGAACCCTTATCCTGCAAATAACGGTGAAATGCCTATGGACATGTATGCAGCTGATGCTATGTTATCCATGCGAAATCACCCGAGCAATGGAATGGGAGAAATGGTTGGTCCTACCCCAGACAAAGATATGCCCTGGGGCTCTCATGGTTACCACATGGGACCCCCGCCGCCCACCGGAATGAGTGCTGATTATGGGTCCAAAGATAGCATGTCTGTAATTAAGCCTCCAATGATGGATGCTCACGCTATGGACAGTGCTTCTTTGAATAATAGCATGCCCCCAAACCAGCCTCCAAACTATCAAAGTGATGTTCCTCCAGATGATAGGGGCCGTGGCCCTCTATTATTCACTGTCAATAAAGACGGTAGCACTGTTAAGTTACAGGACAATAATCCAATGAGCAACAGCAGCTCGATGCAGAGTCAAAGTCAGAGTCAATATTATGATCCTGTTCTCGGGCAGATGATGCCGCAACCAATGAAAAAGAAAAGGGGTAGACCATTCGGCAGCAAAAATAAACCTAAACCACCGGGCGAAGAACGAACACCCAGGCGACGGCGGAAGAAAGAAGTATTTTTTGGACCTGAAGGACCTCCACCACCCGTGATCAAGAAACGCTTGATCAACGGCCCTTATGTACATATTATGGGGATAAGAAACAAACCTTTAATCGTATCCGTGGTGAATCCTCCTCCAAAAGATGAAAATTCCGAAATGAAATACTGGCAACACAAACAGCAACCGTTGCAGTTTAGTGGTGTGATCCGACAAAACATGACCATGAACTCGAACAACGGTCTACCGCACATATACGACACAATTACGAAAGACAGAAGCTGGTTGTGTTCCCTCTGTTGCAAGAACAGTCACTATAGAGGGCTTGGAGATTTATTCGGTCCCTATTACCTGAATGGCGATCAAAAGCCGTCCAATTTTTCAGCCCCGCCCTCCCCTGCTCCTATGTCTGGCTTTGGCAATGAATCCAGTGAGCCTGGAGATGATCTGGAACCGGAGGACAGTCGAGAAGATTTGGCAGATCCTTCTTCATCTTGTTCTGAAATTCCAGGAGGTCGAAGATTTCCCGGGAAGAGAAAATCCGATGTCATGGAACAGATGTTCCGGGCAGCTCTTCTCAGAAAAGCTAAACAAGCTAACGTAAGTATTGCGACACTATAGCAGCCAATTTTTAAATTTTCTATACTCATTCAATATTGCATACTTACTTTGTTACTTCTTTGTTGATCTTTAGAACTTCTTTTTTCGAATTTCTTTTTTTGAGTTTCTTTTTTCAAACTTCTTTTTTAAAATTAAAAAATTTAAATCATTTTAAAATAGTTTTCTGCTTTTCATCAAATAGCATATCGGTCTTCCTATTGAATTTCAATTTTACTTCAATACTAACTCCAAAATTCGAAGAGGTTGTTACGCATAAAATTAATCTCTTTAATTAAGATGATGTTCTATGCTTTCATTTCTTTTTAACACATTTCGAAATTGATGGAATTTAGTCAGCTCATTTCTACTATTATTGCTACCTAAAAATTTCACATAATGACATATTTACCTTATTTTTCCATTAATTATACTGTGTACCTCATATAATTTTTTTTTTAAACCTTGAGACCTCATAAAATTTTTTAAACCCAACTTCCACATGATTTCTTAATTTATTAAACAATAGAATGTTGACAAAGAGCATGGTAACGTAGCATGAAATAATTTCTACGAATTATCTTTTGTGCGAATTGTTAACACCAAAACATTTAAATTTTACTGTATCAAAATTATCTTGCATCAACTGCATTGCTACAATTAGTGTTATATTATTTATTACAGCGTTATTGTTTTACAATGTACAAAGAGTTCATTAATTTTATTCGTTAAAGTGTAGTCCTCGATTTACTACTGCTCTGACACTTAAAAGACAACGGAAATGCAATGAGCTAGGTGCAGGAAGTTCTCAAAAAAACGAAACATGTTTACACTGCAACCTGCAGTTGATGAATACTACTTTTGGACAAACCCGTTTTGAAGCTAGTAAGAAGCAGATCAAAAAAGTGCACCTGCCATTAAAATGTCTCCAGTGAGCTTGTTTTTGGACATTAAACTGCTCTTAAGGACAACATATCAACCTTTCCAAGTGACGTAATCTGTGTGGCTTTCGTCCCAGCCGCTCATGGAGCTTTTGTTCTTCCTTCCAGGGTCAGAAGCCGTTGGAGGAGATGTCAAATCACATGTCGGGTTGCGACCCATCCCTTTCAGTTCCAAGTCAGTTCTCTATGGATGCGCCCACGGACAACAAAGAGTTCTGGGTGCACGAAGAGTGCGCCGTGTGGTCCAAAAATGTTTATCTCTTTGGTCACCGGCTACGGGGTCTAGACGAGACCGTTTTAAAGTCTGTCGATAAGGTAAGTGCCATGTACTATAGTTTGGATCAAACCTAACTTGGCAGGTTATATAATATTGTGATTAGGATCTGCATAGCCATTGCTGCCAAGTTAGCTTTGCTGCAACTATAGGCTGGAATAAACTTTTGTTAGGCTGTTTAGGTTTTTTTTTGGAAAAAAGGCACTTAGTAGATCATTATAGTCCCAAGTATAGACGATACCTGGTTTAACAATCGAAAGATTGCGTCACCAGTCCTCCCCTTTTCCACAACTCGCACATGAAGCTAAAGGAAAAGGAAATTCATTTTTTGTAATTTTGGTACAACTACGTCAGATTGAAGTATATTTTAATATAAACTAGTTCCATCCCAAAACAATACTGCATTTTATCAAATATGCTCCATTTGCCACTCCAAAAACAAATTTTCTTTTTTTTTTTTTTTTTTTACTGTTCCCTTATTTGATAACCAGCTTCCAATATTATTCTCTTTGCGGTCAAAAGAAGATAGAAATTTTTCTGTTTCTATTTATTTCAAATAATTTTAATCTTTGTTTTCAGACTAAGGGCATTTTTTGCATTTTTTCTGAGATTTAAAGCAGGGGCTTCTACGAGGAGCAGTCATGGCGCAGATCGCGCTAGTTACATTTTTAAGGCTCTTTTTTATCTTTTGTGGTGGGTTTTCATCTCGTAGATGTAGTTTACCTGTGACAGTAAAGTTCAATGATTAGTCCAGTAAGATTAACGTAGATAAAATATTAACGAAAGTTTCCATACTGTCCAAATATACAGGGTGTCCACTCCAATCGTGGACCAATAGCTAATTTCTAAACCGTTCGAGATAAGCATATAGTTTATTTAGGAAAAAATCTCAAAATTGTGAAAGGAATTTTGGGTCTATTCAATGTTTTTCAAAAAATCAAATTTTGAAAGAGTTACGAAATTTAAATTTTTATACAGCCCCCCAGTCCTATCAATCATATTTAGTAAAACATTCTTGACACTGTA
This sequence comes from Uloborus plumipes, assembly GCA_038373865.1. Taxonomy (NCBI): domain Eukaryota; kingdom Metazoa; phylum Arthropoda; class Arachnida; order Araneae; family Uloboridae; genus Uloborus; species Uloborus plumipes. The sequence continues at coordinate 23,835 of JAXGGA010014530.1, forward strand.
ACGTTTAAAACTAAAAAAAAATCACTCTTCTACGACAAAAATTGACCGAGTTATGACGTTTTGAAAAATCAAGATTTTACATTGTTTCATGACGTCATCGAGAGATTGCTATAAGGGACCGGATGCGAAATCCTTCAAAATCTTGATTTTTCAAAACCTCATAACTCGGTCAATTTTTGTGGTAGAAGAGTGATTTTTTTTTAGTTTTAAACGTTACAGTGTCAAGAATGTTTTACTAAATATGATTGATAGGACTGGGGGGCTGTATAAAAATTTAAATTTCGTAACTCTTTCAAAATTTGATTTTTTGAAAAACATTGAATAGACCCAAAATTCCTTTCATAATTTTGAGAATTTTTTCTAAATAAACTATATGCTTATCTCTAACGGTTTAGAAATTAGCTATTGGTCCACGATTGGAGAGGACACCCTGTATAGTCACCTCCCATAAATATGCACTGCTGAAATCTTTACTAATATATAAAGCTGTAGAGTTTGTTTGTTTGTTTGTTTGTTTGTTTGTTTGAACGCGCTAATCTCAGGAACTACTGGTTCGATTTGAAAAATTCTTTTTTTGTTGAATAGTCCATTTATCCAGAAAGACTTTAGGCTATAGTTTGAAAAGATTCGATTAGCGATTCGTTTTTTATTCGAATTCAAGGCAAATTTTCACGTAAATCGCCGAATACTGGGGTTAAAAATTACTTTCACATATTAATGTTATATATCGTTGGAAGCAGAAAAATTTTGTCCGTCCTATGCAGTTTGTTCCGATTCTCTAACTTAAACACAGCACGAGTTATTCAATTTTTAAAATTGCCTTTTGCAAGGCTTCACCCGATTTCTTGCAATACTTGGTTCATTAAAACCATCAATAAAAAATAAACTAATTATTCCACAGTTTTGATTTTTACGCCATTGGATAGAGCGATATTTTTAACCCCAGAATTAATTCGACTTACAGTCGAAGAACCAAGCTTTTATCTCCACTAGAAAAAAAGTTACAAGCGTTTGAACTTTGAGTTCGAAAACCTCTTTTCTGATCAAATTATTAACGTTTTATTGCGTTGCTATGCCGATATCTTTTAAATTCATTGTTGGTGTCCTTTTCTTCATTTCGTTTATTAAAAGCATTTTATTTTATGGCATTTCTAGGCCATCCTATGATGATTATAACAAGGCAAATAATTCCTTTCAGTTCGGTACAATTTCAAAGATTTTAGCCTTTAATATTTAACTGTGACATAATGTAGCAATTTGATATTTGACAACAAACGTGTCTTTTAACTTTCAAAATAGTTTCAATAGTTTTTGTTTCGTACTGCTATTGTTTTCTTATTCTTTTGACTTTTTTTTCTTATGTAATAAGTAGGTAAGTAGGTTTCAAATGAGTCAAACCTTCTTTTTTTTAATGATTTAAGATAGTTACTAATCTAAGTAAATAATATGATTCGTTATATTTTTGTAACGTTTTTACTACTTTTTATCATTGGTACTAAACACATAATTTAATTGCATAGTATTTTTATATTGGGTAGTGTTTAATTATTCTTTTAACTTTTTTTGTCCTTATGTAGCACATATATACGTTGGCTTCAAATGAGTCTATTTTGAAACCTTCCTGGACACTTTAAAGGCGAGCCGCCTTGGCGGCGAGTAGTTTGTTGAAACTTTCCTCGCTACTTTAAAGGCGAACCACCTTGGCGACGAGTAGTTTTCTCAAACTGCCTTCTTTCTATTAAAGCCCGTGCAACGCCGGGCCACGCAGCTAGTCTACTATATATGTCCTGGAAACTTTGCATAATGTCTTCTTTTAAGATGGAGTTCAAAGGCTCGTTTCCGGGAAAAGAACGTCTTTCCCCTCGAAACAAGTTTGAGGCGTCAAAATAGGAAGAAATCTGTAGGATTGAGATCTGGTGAACATGGTAGAGATTTGATTTGAAGCAATCCCTTTTTGCCAGGAACCATGTGGTAATATCGGCTGGTAAAATGCTCTCCCTCAAGTAGCCAATGTTGTGAAACAGTTTCTGGGGCGAAAAAAGAGGGTAGTTTAACTTCAACATCCACCACACTCACCAGATCTCAAACCTCCTGACTTATTCCTATTCCCCTCACTCAAACTTGTTTTGAAAGGAATTTGCCGATACTCCTGACATAAAACGAAACGTGCGAACGCTTTTGAACACCATTCCAAAAGAAGACTTCATGCAATGTTTCCAGGGCATGTATAGCGGTGCATTGTCATGATAGGTGACTGTTTTAAACGACCATAAGGTATATTGCATTAGTATTTGCATCCACGTTAATGTTACTGGACTATTCACTGAACTTTATAGTCGGAAGTTGTATTTTCGCGCTATTGCTCTTGGGGATGAAGACAATGGCTTACTTAGAGCCCCCGCGGCGGGGCACGAGGTTTGAGGGCGCACAATCCAGAAAATAGCACTATGTGTCGCCAAACCTACTTTCAAACTGCCACGCGGTGAGAACAACATTCAACACTGATTAAAAGTCTAACTCATTTATTAAATCAAACACAAGAAAATGAACGAACATAAATGTAAGAAATCAAAACAACTGAATGAATGGAAAGGAACAGAATGAAGAGTAATAATAAGTAACACTTATCATACACTTGCACAATTATATATACTTTACTCAAAGGCTAACACTGTTGCCAATTTAAAGAACATAAAAAGTTTTTGCATACTATGAGTTGCAGTGGATTTTTTTAAAAAATAGCTTATTGGGGAGGGGGCACTTACAAATCTTGCAGGGGGCGCACCTAAGCCTACGTATGCTACTGGATGAAGGGATAGGCACTCTTTTTTAAGGAACATTTTAAAAGCTAGCATAATATTTTGATTTTCAAAAAGCATTCTTCAAAGTCAAAAGATGTTTTCAAGTTTCGAACTGTGTTCTCGGACATTGGACTCGTTTTTGAACTTCTCATATTTTTCAGCATCGTAGAATTTTTCCTCTTTAGATGATGGTTTCGGATATTGAAATATACTATTCAAATTTTTTTTTCCCTTATTATACTTCCAGATGTCCGATGATGTGTTTGGATTTAAGATTATCCCATCGGATATCGTAAAATGTTTCTGAATTTCAAATGATATTTTTTAGGTATTGTGGACAAAGTATAATGTACAGTAGAGTCTCGAAAATCCGAGGTAATTGGGGCTTACAGTACCTCGCACTACTGAAAACTCGGATTATCCGGAAAATTCATTTAGCGGTAGAAATTTAACACTTTTCGTGCGTAATAAGGACGTAAAACTATGAATTTCAAGTCGTTTTTACACTGTAAAAAAAATTCCGGAAACGTTTCTGAGTATGTCGGGCAGCTGCGGTTCATGTTATTTTCAGAAACGTTTCTGAGTATGACGGAATCCTCTTTCTGTTATTTTCAGAAACGTTTTTGAGTATGTCGGAAACCTCTTTCTGTTATTTTCAGAAACGTTTCTGAGTATGTCGGAAGCCCCTTTCTGTTATTTTCAAAAACGTTTTTGAGTATTTCATGCAGCTGCTGTTCATGAAATTTTCAGAAAGGTTTCTGAGTATTTCAGAAAGCTTTCTCAGTATGTCAGAAATCTCTGTGAAATTTTCAAAAATGTTTTCCAATGTTTCTGAACCCTTTTTTCTGTGACTTTTTTTTTCTTTTGATACACATCTGAATTATAATGATTCGTATTTTTTTTTCTTACCGCTGAGATTAGTAATATTTCATTTTAAAAAGTAAACAAAAAATAATTAAATAAAATTCTTTTATAATTGTGTAAAAATACAAAATTTTTATTATTAATGAAGTTTATTATGTTTTTTAGTCCACCAGTTGTTTTGTTATTTGTAAAAGTTGAGGTTCATAAAAATAGCGTTATAACATAAGAAACTGGAGGATTAAAAAGGAAAAATAATAATTTTGTATTTTCACACCATTTTATTGATTTATTTTTTGTTTTCTTTTTGGAATGAAATATTGTTCATCTCAGCGTTGAAAAAATTACTTAAACCTATTGAAATATGTGACATAAGATTTGTATTAAAAAAAAGTTACAGAAAAAGGATTCCAAGATGTTCGAAAACGTTTTACAATTTCAGAGAGACTTCTGGAACACTTAAGAACTCTTTTTAGTAATTTCATATACCGCAGCTGCACAATATACACACAAATGTTTTTGAAAATTATACTAAGAGGATTCCAAAATACTAAGAAATGTTTTTTGAAATTGCAGAAAGCAGATTCCGAAGTTCACAGAAACGCTTTTGGAAAGTACGGAAAGTATATTCCGAAATACCCTGAAGCTTTTCAAAAGTTACAGCAAATATACCGAAATTCTCAGAAAAGTTTTTAAAAATATCATGAACTGCAGCTGCCCATTTATTTAGAAACGTGCTTTGATATTTTTGACAGTGTACGATCTTCCTTTTTTGTATGTTAAACATTTTAAAACGTACGAAGATAGTACAATAAGCGTTTGTGCCTTAAGCGATGACTAAGCAATGAATTCTATAATTTATATAATATTGACATTCAAAAAGTATATAATCGCCAAAAAATGTATCTATATTAATATTCAAGAATAGTGACATGTTGGAATAGTAACAGGTGTGCTACTTTAGTCTGGAATGATATTTTCATATCCTTTATTCATTAAACAATATAAACTAGCGTGCCATTTCAAAGTTTTTGGGCGGGAGAGGGCAAAAGGTATGTGCTCGATGTGTTGAAAAGAAAAAAACATAAAAATACAAGCAGAAAAGCATAACAAAAAGCAGTAAATTTAAATTCCCAGGGGGGTCCATTACCCCCCCCCTTCCCCCCACGTCCCAAATGAGGGACCTGAAGCTACATGAAATAAATTTCAAAAATTAAAATATTTACTTACTCTATATTTTCAAATGAAACTTATGAATAATGTGCCACTCGTGGTCAGAGCATTTTCAAGTGAACAGAAAATGACACACTATTAAAATATTCTTCTTCACACTCGATTAAAAGCTCTTCATGGTATAGTTATTCTTCTGCGCAGCAAAACATTACTAACATTTTCCCCCCAATTCCTTTTGATACAGCATTCAAAATAAGTAAATTAATTAAAACACACAGTAATATTTTAGTATAACTAAAACGAAAAACCGGAGATTTCTTTCGCAGCGAAGAAAATCAACTAAAACTAAGCAGATAATTCTTTTCACTATGAGAAATAAAAAAATCTGCCAGCAATGCTAAAAATAAAAATAATAAAAATAAGTCACCACACATTTCATTAGAGTTTACCGGGTGCGTTCAAAGTGCAACATCTATGCGTTTAGTCTGATTTCGTTTCCCCATTCGAACGAAATCTGCCGGCTGCTACGCATAATATGGGGATTCCCCCGAAGTCGCCGCAAGAAATGAAGCAGTGTGCCGCAAGAAATGGAGCTGTTTATGATTAGTGACGTCAATAATAGAATGAGATAGATTTTTATTAATAGGTCCTTATGCTCAACATGCATAAAAAATGAAAGATTGCAGAAACTCACAAACAAATAATATCACAAAAATTATTGCAATGCTGTCCAATGAAAACCAGTTTTGATTACGTCGATACAAGTCCCGAGAAAAAAAAAGTGTTTAGGCACAACAAAGATTTCATACAATATAAAAGAAAATAATCTATTTCTAAGCAATGAATATTGAATAATACTTACCGGCTTCTGGAAGAAATAAAAATAAACTAAACTTCTCTTCGATATATCGTAATAATCCATACGTGCAACACATTCTGATAATCCTGTTGAAGTACGCCTTAACATGGGCGCCCATAAGGGGGGGGCTCGAGCCCCCCCTTGGAAATTAGTAATTTTTTTTTTTTTTTTTGCTTTTAGTACTATTTGTTCAGAAAACATTTTTTCTTCACACATTCATGAATAAGTTATTAAAAATGCCAAATTTTAATAACTGTAATCTGCACTAAAATCGCTTCCAGAATTATAACATTGTGTCTCTTCCTCTTCCTACATTCTTACATAGAAAAACAAAGGCAGATTCGTGGGTCAACCGACGCCACATTTGCATGGGAAACTCCTCCATGTCTGCGGACTAGCGGTTAAGATAAAGAGTGGGCTGATCCGAGGATGGCAAGACAACTCGGCAGTTTTTGGCGTTTGGAATTTGGAGAAAAAGAAAACTTTTTTTTTTTTTTGTTTTACATTACAAAACATTTCTGGTTTCGAGGAGGTGGGGGGTGGCCTGTTCTAGAGACTTTGAAAATCATTTAATACCTTTTTGTAACTCCTTAAAAAGTGCTTCAATTATATTTCTTATCAAACTATGAATTAACTGAATGGCCAGAATATTACTCTTTCGTTAATCATTTTTTAAATCTCTACACTATTTCTTTAAAAGGATTTTATGCGTGTTATACTATTGATCATTTTATACTATTAAGTGCCATTTCTGTCGATGAGTTAGGAAATTGATCATAAACTATTATGTAACTGTACTGAAAATCGATGTAAGCAAGTGATGATTTGTTTATCTTCTCCTCCCTCGTTCTTCCACTCTGTCGATTAATGTGAATCGTTTGTTAAACTATAAAAAAAAAAAAAAATATTTTGATTGATCTTACTTTGCAAAAAAATACAGAACATTTACAAATTTTTTGTTTGCCTATTTTCCAACATATTTTTGAAGTCCCAATTGCTCCATAAAAGACCTCAAAATGCAGAATTTCAAAGCTTTTTTTTCAAAAATTTCTCCGGGGGAGAAACCCCCGGCCCCCAAAAATTACGTATATTTTACCCCACTTAAAAGCGTTCGTTGCATCTCTCTTTTGATTCCCCTACCACGATAAAGATCAGTCCAAATAATAGATAACAAAAAATAATAAAAATTAAAAAAAAAAAAAAAAAACACAAGAAAAAGCAGGGGAGCCGTAAGAAAAAGACTCATAACACACAAAAAAGAGTGTTTGGTCAATGTGCGAAATGGGTTTTCCCCGAAATTTTTTTTCTGGATACGGCTTCGCGACGCACATACATGCATTATCTGTATGTAGTCAAAATGTGCTTATAATCTCAATAACAATTAATTCTGAGTAAATTAAAAAAAAATTATATCTTAACAAGTCTAGTAGCTTCATATTCTTATTAAATCAAAGAAACACACACATTAGTTTACAGTTAAAAGATATATATATATATATATATATATATACAATAGTTACAGGAGGCCATGGTAAACTATGAGGAAAACATCTCAGCCCCCCCTTGAAATTTCGCATATGGGCGCCCATGCGCCTTAAAGATGTAGTTTTCGTATTAATTTGATGTCACCAAAACAAATATAATGCCTTGCGGATTACTGAAGTAAATACCGTATTTAATAATTCCTCATGAATTTATAGTTCCCATAAATCCGATTTTATATTCAGCAAGACTAAAGACTAAAACACACACTCGCTGAAATGCAAGCAAGTTAATATGGCGCCGTTTCCGGTTTCAATCTTCTCCCCCACCTAAATTTTGCTCGTTGCGCTTTGAGCTACGCAACTTCCTCTAAGGTATCTGAGTAGGACGGAAACGTTTCCGAGTATTACGGAAAAGTCATTTTAAGCGGATGTTTCCTGTATATTCAGAAACATTTATCTTATTTTCAGAAACGTTTCCGAATTTTTTTACAGTGTAAAATCAAGTTGTTATTTCCAAAGCATATCTTAATACATCTCTAATAGTCAAAGAATATTCCTTGACTCTTGGCGAGTGTCATTGACACGGACCTCTCAATACTTTTTTTTTAATTATTATTACTTCATTGTATTTACAAAAGAACATTTACAATAACCAAAGAGAGAGTCCAATTTTCAACTCAAATCTTCTTTTTAGCTGTTACAGATACACCTTAAAATGTCAATAAAGCACTTTGGGGATTAGCCGGGGCGGAACCTCGGACTTTTGAGACTCGAATTTTCGAGACTCTATTGTATTTGAGAAACGTTTAAG
>JAXGGA010014531.1:0-31823 GCA_038373865.1 Uloborus plumipes
AGATAAAGTAAAGGCTCACCTCTAGTATAGCTAACAATTTTAATCAAAAAGTACGTTCTATAAAAAATGATGGATTGTAAAAATGATGACTGTAGAGTCCGTAACAGTAATTGGAATAAAAGTTTAGTTTTCAAAGAAAAATTCAATGTACAGTCCGTAATAGTGAAAATTGCATTTTCAATGTTCCGAGTGCAATTACAAACATAATATAAAGTGAACTATGAAAACAATATGATATTCATACAATTTAGAATGTACTTTTTCAATATATATAAAAATTTTAAACTTTTAAAACGTTTTGGTACGGACACCCCAATGTCACAAATACCGTGAAATGCCCCATATACAATCTATTAATGAAAGACATTTCACTTTTATATTCAGAGCATGATACGCAAACGACTGCAAAACTTTTAGACCTTACGAAATAAAAATAAAAGAAGAAGACATTCCCATCATGTATCCAGTCAGGCATGGAAAAATTGCACGTAGAAAAGAAACCATTCCTCCGTATTCTGTTGAATAGTATTGTTTTGAAAATTGTGTTTCTAGCCTGAGACAGCAAATACGATTGAAATAAATGCTCATCCGTCAGTGAAAGCAAAATCTGCCTCTGAAAGAGAAATATATGTCGAAAATGCTGTATCTCAAATCAATAGAAATTTCCTTTCATACGTTCCGCAGTCTTTTGTCTTACGTTGTTGCTTTAGTGTTATTTCTTTTTATAACACGTATTTTCTTTTTAGTTTTTATTCCTTCTTTTTTTTTTTTACTAAATTATTTCGATAAGCTAGAAAGAGCAGAAAAAAACATCTGGTGGACATACTTTTTTCGATCACAATTTTTTATATCATTTATAAAATTAACGTTAGGATACTTTTCAACTTTGATTTAAAGGTAGTGCTATTTTTACTTCCTTTTACGTAGTAAAGGAAGTATTGTGATCGCGAAAAAAAAAAAAATCACTCAAATTTGAGTCTAAATTTTGATTTTGCTCACCCCCGAATGAATGTTCAGTAGTTTTTTCGACCTGTCAGCACATGCATATGTACCTACCAACATATAAGCCACCGAAAAATCCTTTTCAACCACTCCCGAGTTAATTACGACGAGTTTTCTCGTGACGTCTGTATGTACGTATGTGCGGATGTATGTGCGTATGTGGGTCGCATAACTCAAAAACTATATGCCGTAGAAGCTTCTAGCTTGGTATGTAGGCTCTGAGGATGGTCTAGTTGTGCACCTCCCCTTGTGGTTGCATTTGAATGTTTCCAAAGGGGTGTTTTACCCCTTTTTTGGCGTAAATCAGTGTTAATTTCAATGCAGACTCAAGTGATATGAATTGGCGCGACTACTTGGCGATATGTCGCCAAGCTTTTGGTCGCCAAGTGTTTGACGCCAACTTAGCGACATATCGCCAAGTTGACGACAAATTTGGCGAAAAAATTATTTTTTGAATTTGGGTTCAACTTGGCGCTATTGGCGATATTTGTTGAAAAATTCATTGAATGATATTAAAATCAGCAATATTTAGAAAATTAACCATTGTAAAATATTTTTTGCATTGTTTCATAGCAGATTAGGGGAGTAAATATTTGAATTGTTACCTTGCTCACTCCAAGCACTTTTTTTAACACTTAAGGCAACTACTAAGAAATTTACACGTAAAAAGAAGTAGTGTGGGGTCCATACCAGATTTTTTTTATAAATAATGCAAAGCAGTAATTTATTAGATATAAGCAACAACTGAAAACAATATCAAGAAAGTAAAAGAAGGTAGCATACAAAGCCATTATAAACAAAACGAAAAGTAATACTTTTTGTCTGTCCAAGTGTAACAATAAACTTTGAAGTCAAAATTAAAATTAAAAAAGATATATTAAAAAATCAGTACCTCAAATAAATCGGCAGCCGATTAACCAACATCAGTCGATAACATTCAGCCGATTAATCGGTAACTGCTTTTTGGGTGATTTGCTTGTGACATTTCTGTACCTCAGAACCAGACTAACGTAAGTCCATTTTCGTCATTTATCGATAGAGGGGAAAAACGATTGTCGAATACATCGTTTTTCCCCTCTACTGAAAAATGACGAAAATGGACTTACGTTAGTCTGGTTCTGAGGTACAGATTTGTCACATAAAATGATCTGTACCTGTACCACGAAGATAAACAGGGTAATTTCTACTATAACTATCCAGTACTTTGAAACCAACTTTCATTGAAGTAGAAGAGAGTTAGATTTAAGCTCAAATAATGCGGGCAGCAGAGGTTCCAGTTCAAAATTGTGAAATGCGCAGTATGAAACTAAAATTAGCAATTTTACAATTAATTACTGTAAAGCAACAATTTTACAGTTTATTAGTGTCAACTTAACAATTTTACAGTTTATTGTACTGTAAAATTAGCAAGTTTTACAGTTTATTACTGGGGCATTTCACGGTATTTGTGACATAGTGGTGTCCATAACGAAACTTTTTTAAAGTTTAAAATTTTTACATATATTGAAAAAGTACATTTTAAAGTATATTAATATCATTTTTTTTTCATAGTTCACTTTATATTATGTTTATAATTGCACTTGGAACATTGAAAATGCAATTTTCACTGTTACGGACTCTACATTGAATTTTTCTTTAAATCTGGCTTTACTTTTTCTTTAAATCTACAATCATCTTTTTCACAATCCATAACTTTTTATAGAGCCCACTTTTTGATTAAAATTTTTAGCTATATTAGAGATGAGCCTTTACTTTATCTGTCTCAAGTACCAGTTTTGGCTTGAAAATCAGTTTAAGCCAGATTTAAAGAAGAATTCAATGTAGAGTCCGTAACAGTGAAAACTGCATTATCAACGTTCCGAGTGCAATTACAAACATAATATAAAGTTAACTATGAAAAAAAATGATATTCATACACTTTAAAATGTACTTTTTCAATATACACTGCTCGACATTGAAAATGCAACACCAAGAAGGAGTGGTCAGAAATTCATGCAAATTTTACCGTAGACGCACGTCACTGAGTTATGCAAATGATATGAAATGCGCAGCTCTCCGACGCACGTGAAGTAAGATATGAGAGAATGAAGTTGAAAAGTGGGCTATGTTCATGTTGGTTTTTCTGCCAGACTAATTATCGGAGAAATTTGGTTTTTGTCTCGTAGGATACGTGTTATAGGAGGAAATGCCACGCCGTCCTCAACGAAGACCCTTCCAGCATATAGACGACTTTACAAGGGGTAGAGGTGTACAGATGCTTTCCTGGCCACCATACTCTCCTGACTTGTCACCAATCGAACATGTGTGGGACGTGATTGGACGCCGTTTGCAGAATCTGCCACTGTCTCGTTCAGAGGACGAACTGTGGCAAATGGTTGAAAGGGAATGGAGTGCCGTCCCTCAGGACACCATCCGCAGGCTTATTGACTCCATGCCTGGACGTGTTTCTTCGTGCATCGCTGTCCGCGGTGGTCCTACTTCTTACTGAGCCGACGCCGTCCTCGCTCTAAATTTTGCTTATTTATTTTGAAATAAATATCACTTATTGTTCCATGCTGTCTCTGTCTTCTTACCAAATTTCATCAATTTCTGACCACTCCTTCTTGGTGTTGCATTTTCAATGTCGAGCAGTGTATGTAAAAATTTTAAACTTAAAAAAAGTTTTGTTACGGACACCCCTAATGTCACAAATAACGTGAAACGCCCCTACTACAAAATGAGCTGTGTTGTACTATAAAAACAACATTTATTTTTCACAGCGAAAAATTTAAAATACGTTGACCGTTATTTTTCCGAAACTCCCTTGTCGATTCTGTCACACGACATCCAAAAAAACATTTCGATAAAAATTTCATCAAACCGCGGGAGAAATGTTAGCAAATACGTGTCCCAGAGATTGACATCCTATCCCGAAAAGCGTCGAGTTCTGGGCGACGGTGTAAAAGTTGACGTTTGTAAACTGAAATTCGTTTTTGAAGTTCAATTCCTACTGCGAATGCATCTGAAAGTTTTAGATGTTTCTCGGAATTTTTAACTCAAAACAGGAAATGGCAATGGCTATTTATTTAAAGAAACCTCATTTTCGGGTTTGGTTTCTGCAGAAGAAACAAATATCAAAAGTGGATTTGTAGTGTTGTAATCTTGTCGAAAGGTAAGTAGTAAAGGTAAGTTAGTAAGTCTACGTACAATTCGATATTACAGAAAAATGAGCCTTATTTTGGTTATTAATTGGGTGGCGTTCCCATTTTTCAAAAATATTTTTTCTGAAATAGCACGATCGAAAAGGTCATATAAGTTAGCCCTCCCCCCTCCCCCCCATCAGCAAATTTAAAAAACAAAATAGTCTACAGTATGCACTTGTTTTGCACCAATGTGTACCCAAGTTTCATGTTTTGCACTCTAAACCGAAAAAAGTTATTAGCGATTTAATTCGGGGGGGTGGGAGGGGAATTAAGCTTAAGTTAGCCCCCCTCACGTGTAAATTTTTAAATAAAATTTTTTTTAAACACACACGGTTTGCACCTACTTTGCACCGATTTTCACCCAAGTTTCACGTTTTTCACCCTAAACCGAAAACAGTTATTAGCGATTTAATTTGGGGGGGAGGGCAACTTAAGCTTAAGTTAGCCCCCCCTCACCTGTAAATTTTTAACTAAAATTTTTTTGAACATACCCGGGGTTTGCACCTATTTTGCACCGATTTGCACCCAAGTTTCGCGTTTTTCCCCCTAAATCGAAAACAGTTATTAGCGATTTAATTCGGGGGGGGGGGGGCTGAGTTAAGTTTAAGTTGGTCCCCCTGAATTAAATCGCTAATAACTTTTTTTCGGTTTAGTGTGCAAAACGTGAAACTTGGGTGCAAATCGGTGCAAAGTAGGTGCAAACCGTGGGAACTTTCAAAAAAAATTTTAGTTAAAAATTTACAGGTGAGGAGGGCTAACTTAAACTTAAATTAGCCTTCCCCGAATTATCTCGCGAATAACTTTTTTCGGTTTCGGGTGCGAAACGTGAAACTTGGATGCAAATCGGTGCAAAGTAGGTGCAAACCGTGGTTATTTTCAAAAAAAAAATTTAGTTAAAAATTTACAGGTGAGGGTAACTTAAGCTTAAGTCCCCCCCACCCGAATGAAATCGCTAATAACTTTGTTCGGTTTAGGGTGCAAAACGTGAAACTTGGGTAAAAATCGATGCAAAGTAGGTGCAAACCGTGGGTATTTAAAAAAAAAAAAAAATAATAATAATAATTAAAAATTTACAGGTGAGGGGGGCTAACTTAAGTTTAAGTTGCCCCTCCCCCCCCCCCCGAATTAAATCGCGAATATTTTTTTTCTTTGGTTTAGGGTGCAAAACGTGAAACTTGGGTGCAAATCGGTGCAAAGTAGGTGCAAACCGTGGGTATTTTCAAAAAAAAATTTAGTTAAAAATTTACAGGTGAGGGGGGATAACTTAAGCTTACGTTGCTCCCCCCCCCCCCCGAATTAAATCGCGAATAACTTTTATCGGTTTAGGGTGCAAAACGTGAAACTTGGGTGCAAATTGGTGCAAAGCAGGTGCATACCGTAGACTATTTTGTTTTTTAAATTTGTTGATGTGGGGGGGGGGGGGGCTAACTTAATTGACTTCGATCGAAAACATGACGTGAGTTATGTGAAGTTTTAATCCAACGTTAAAGATGCACAAATATACAGGTATACTGCAGACACGTGTTTCGGGGCTGCGAGGAACCCCTTTTTCAATGCAAGAAGTGTGAGCTTTAGGATGAAGAATCATCCGATAAAAGCAACAAGGTGGAGCAAAAGACAGTATAAATAGCAAAAACTGGATATTAACAAAACAAACAAGACAATGCTTAGAGCCGAAATTTATTACATGAAACCACCAAGAAAAAACAGTTAAGAAATGAATTTCCAAAAAATCCGAAAGATCATAAACATTGTCAAATGAATGAAACCACTCATGAATAAATTAGCAATAAATTTGCAAATAGGGAAAATTTTTTGCCGAAGCAATTGTAACACACGGAAAAACATCAGAAAGAAAACAGAATGAAATAAAATGAAATTAGTCAAAAAATGTGAGCAAAAAATTGAAAAAGGTAAATTAATTAAAGATAAGCGACACGAAAAGCCAAAAGACTTACAAATATAATTTATACAAATGGACGCCAAACAGCAGAAAAATAAGAAGTAGCATTTAGATCGTTAACTAAGATTGTTAACTGATTTTTTTTACGGTTTGATACGTACGTTTACCCCTCTACTTGCACTTAGTAGTTCCAATTACTGAACAAGCATTATTTTCATTTTTTCCGAAGGTAAGCTTTCTGTTAAAAAAAACATGCAATACAGTGGTCGACGCGTATATGATCACGTTTGTTCAATGCAGTTTTGATTTTAAAAAAAGTTTACCCTTAAAAATTATTTCCACACATATCAAAAATAAGCGCCAAAGAAAAAAAAATGATAAAGATAAATCGAAAAGGTGTAATTAATTATTTGTTTCTCAAAATTGCAAGTGCCACTTGTACATTACCCCTTACATTCCGCTATAATTGTGTGTGTCACATACCTGTAACATTCCAAATTCCAGAAATCAGTACCAATAGAACCCTTACCAATACATTAACCCATTAATGCCTGACATTTTTTTTCCAAAGATATTTTGTATACTGGTTACAGACAGTGTTTAATGGACAGGAAAAATAATTAAAAAATATTGTGTAAAAAATAATGTTTTTATTAAGGAAAGAAAATTCGTCCCTTAAAAGTTACGATAGACCCCAGAGGGTATATACTTTTTTTACTATTTTTTTCTGCCTACGATATAATATTTAAATAGAAATTTTATAAGAAGAAATAAAATCATCAATGAGCATAAACGGGGAAGCTGGGAATAACTTTGAATACTTGGTTTTTCTTCTTGAGATTGAGAACGATGTCATTTTTGATAAAGGTCATATAAAAAGTGCTACAGAACACACTTTACAACGGTTATGTGCTGAAATCTGTTAATACCAAATTGAAACAATACCAAGGTATTCATTGCAAACCATTATTTGGTTGAAATGTTTATTTTGGGGAAATTCAGACCCTTTTTTCGACCGTCCCTAAAAAGGGACGCTAGGCATTAATGTGTTAACAGGACTTAGGACAGGACACTTCAGGGGGATGACAATACATATAGACGGGACAAGGACGTATTGCCTCTGCAAAAATTACCCAGATACAGAACTAAGCCCCGAGCACCTTTTCAACTGTCCCGCTTTCCTGGCGCAATTACAACAAATAAGTGACCATCCGTGGCCAGAATTATACAAAGAAAAGTGTCTTCGTATCGCTGATGCTGTTCATAGGACCTTCGGTCCAGTTTAATTTTCTATCTGTGACACGTAACCAACCAACCAACCAACCAACATACCTGTAACATACTGTACTCTTCATTTCCCGAAAGAAATCTAAGCAAATAAAAAGAACTGTATTAAATCACAGAATGTAACTACACTTTTAAAATTAATCATGGAAACTAAGCAAAAGAGATTAATTTTGTCTCCAGTAACCTTCTTCTGCCCAGCTCCGCTTTATTTTCTCAGCCTAATAAGTAAATCAAATGTAATCTGATATTTTCGGAAGGTTCTCAGCGGGGAGTGCGAATAATTGCATCGTTTGTTTGCACCATTGTCTTCTGAAACTTCTAACAAGTGATAATGTAAAGCTGCGCGGATAACATTATTTAACCTACGTGGAACACAAGAGGATTGGCAGAAATTAACTGTCTGGAATATATTTAGCAGTAAAGTGTTTTCCCCACATTTCGGTCAAAAATAATGTTTAATTACTTGAAATCGTATTACTAAATACTGAGTTTTGTAGTAGACTGTGCAGACGATATTTTGTGTATTTATTTATTTGTTTTGTTTTATTATCAGTGTTATTACTTTTTTTTGGCAGACGATTTTTTTCTTGGAAAAGATTTTTCATTTAAAAGAGTATTTTTATTATGAATAAATTGATTCATTTATTTTTAACAACTGGCAACGTACTAAAAATAAAATTCGAGATATTTTATTTATTAGCAAGCTTTTTTGTTTGATAAAATGCGTTTTGACGTGCTTTCGATTTTTAATTTCTTTTACAAAGCTTTAATTTCAAGCCTAATTAGTAATTCTATAGCCAAATAAGTAAATCGAATGTAATCTGATATTATCGAAATGATCTCAGTGAGGAGCGGGAATAATTGCATCGTTTATTTATACCATTGTCTTCTGAAACTTCTAACAAGTGATATTGTAAAGCAGCGCGGATAACATTATTTAACCTAGGTGGAACACAAGAGGACAGAGCCCGATCATTCTGACATTGGACATGGGGCACATTTCTATTTCAAGGCCCCACCCCCCTTCTTATATCAGTCACGTGTTACGAGTAAAATAATTCGTACAATACCAGAATGAGATAAAAGTTTTGTGCAAAGATCGAACTTGAAAAAAAAAAATAATAATAGTAATGTTATAAAATTATTAAGAAAAAAATATACGTCGACATATACAGTAAGGCTTTTTGTATTTGGGAGGCGTTGGATAAAGGGGATTTTGGGCCCCCCTGAAATCTAAGAGGAGGGACCTGTGCCCCGCATGCCCCTGCGGTAATCAGGCTCTGCAAGAGGATTGGCAGAAATTAACTGTTTGGAATATATTCAGCAGTAAAGTGTTTTCATCACATTTCGGTTAAAAATATTGTTTAATTATTTGAAATCGTATTACTAAATACTGGAGTTTTGTAGTAGACTGTGCAGACGATATTTTGTGTATTTATTTATTTGTTTTGTTTTATTGTTAGTGCTATTACATTTTTATTTTTGGCAGACGATTTTTTTCCTGAAAAATATTTTTCATTTAAAAAAGTATTTTTATTATTAATTAATTGATTCATTTATTTTAAATAACTGCTAACGGATTAAAAATAAAATTCGAGCTATATTTTATTTATTAGCGAGTTTTTTTTTTTTTTTTTTTTTTGCTTGATAAACTGCGTTTTGACGTGCTTTCGATTTTAATTTTTTTTTCGAAGCTTTATTTTCAAGCCTAATAAATAATTCTATAGCCTAATAAGCAAATCAAATGTAATTTAATTTTTTCGGAATGATCTCAGCGGGGAGTGGGAATAATTGCATCGTTTGTTTGCACCATTGTCTTCTGAAACTTCTTACAAGTTATAATGTAAAGCAGCGCTGATAACATTATTTAACCTTGGTAGAACACAAGAGGGTTGGCAGAAATTAACTGCTTTGAATATATTTAGCTAGAAAGTGTTTTCCCCACATTTTGGTTAAAAATAATGTTTAATTATTTGGAATCGTATTACAGTCGAGCCCGCTTATTAGAATATCGGTTAAAAGAATATCCCGCTTCATGTAATACATTTTTAATGCAACAAATCATTGCAATGAATTATTTTTATCCCGGATAATGGAACATCCCGCTTATTAGAATATTTTATCTTGGCAAAATCGCTATTCCATTAGGCGGGCTCGCCTGTACTTAATACTGAGTTTTGCAGTAGAGCTTCTCACATTATGAAAAAGCTGAATAATAATTGTACACTGCAAAAAGTGAACTGCTGTTTTTAAAGTATAATACTGGCAGTCGAGGTTTCAATTTAAAACTGCAAACTGCACAGTGATAAACTGTACAACTAGCAATTTTACAGTTTCCTATTGTAAAGTTGGACATTCTACAGTTTGTTGCCGTAAAATGTAGCTGTAATGTACTGTAAAATAACAGTATAACACTGGTAGCAGAGGTTCCAGTTTAAAACTGTAAAATGCACAGTAATAAACTGTCAAATTAGCCATTTTACTGTTTATTACTGTAAAAGTGCAATTTTACAGTTTATTGCAGCAAAATTAGGCTGTATTATGCTGTAAAAACAACAGTATAATACTGGCAGCAGAGGTTCCAGTTTAAAACTGTCAAATGCGCGGTAATAAACAGTGAAATTAGCAATTTTGCAGCTTATTACTGTAAAATTCGAAATTTTTACAGTTCATTGCAGTAAAATAAGCTGTATCATACTGTAAAAACAACATTCATTTTTTACAGTGTGCAAGCATGCATTGCTCAATCTAATGCATACAGTGTTTTTCGAAATCTAGATATATACAAAGAAAACAATGGTTATTTCTGTCTTCGTTTCTTTGTGGCGTGATCACAGGAGACCTCATTACACCTTCAGCTTAAGAGTCGTTACAAATCTAAATTATAGCACCAAGAATTTGCACCTCGAAGCGTTTTTATTTTCTTAACTTTGACGTTTGCGATTTAAAAATTAATTTTGACGAAAATTTCACACATTTCACCTAAAAGAGGGCAAAAGAACACCCCCCCCCAACCAACCCCTTATTATTTAATGCTGTTCTAAAGAGTTTATTTTTGTGCAACAAAAGATATGTGTTAATAATAATTAAAATTATTATTACCATAGATTGTCTCGCGTGTATTTAAATTAAATAAAATATATGATTTTTTCTTTCTTTCTGTGGTCCTTCTACCATTCGAAATTGCTGGAAAAAATACCATTTAGGGGGTACTATCCCAGCTAAAGTACTACTGGTATAAACAAACACATACAATGCATCATAAAATTATAAAGACTACTTCAGGTATCCCATTTCCTCTAAAAATTTCATCGGACAAAGCATATTACCTTAAACCGCACGTTCCTATTACCAACGTCAAGCAGACACCTCACCCCACGCGTCAAAGAAAAAAAAGAAGAAAAGAAGAAAAAGAAAAAAATAAATCAACGGGAAATGGGAAAATATTCCGCTCAAAAATATATATAGTAGGGGCGGGTCCCCAATAGAATGGGGACCCGCCGTACGTGCTTCTAAACTTCTCAATACGTGCTATTATTCTCAAATGCATGTAACAATATAGAGGGGCCGGTCAGAATTAATCTTATTTTATGGTAAGCAATCATTACAGAAAATGACACAACCTTTTGAGAGCGTAAGTGGAATGGGCCACAGCAAATAGCATTCCGCTTTTTATATGCGCCGAACCGGAAACTTCCGGAAAAATGGAATCGAGCCTCAAAAATGACTTCTTTCGCCGAGAAAAGTTTCCGATGTGCTGCAGGGGGGGGGGGGGGGGATCGGATCGTTTCTCTTTATTTCTGCGAGAGGGCTGCTGCGACTTATGATGAATGTGGGTACATTTCAACTGAATTTGCCGGGATATCTTCCTTTTGATGCCCGAATTCTTTTCTTGGCTTTCTCTTGATATATTGCATTTGGCGCGGTTTCGCTCTCCGGGAATAAAAGTGAAACCTTGTGGTATTAGAATACGCAGGGATGCTTTTTTTTTATTTTACTTTAATGAAAATCTTTTCGGACTAAATTCCCTGAACAAATTTGCTTTGTGCAACAGAGCAATGATAAAAATAAACAACGACATACATTCTGAAATTTGTTACTAAGTGCAGACAAGTGTTTCGATGCTTCAAGAGACTTATTTTTCAATGAAGAAATATGCGAGCTTATAGACGTAAAGTGAATGAGATAAACAGCAGAATTAAAATAGGATGGAGTAAGGCTATATAAACGAGCCGACGCATCAAGATTAAGTTTCACCACTTTGGATCCAGCGCGTGTTATGTTTTTTCAGCCGGTTGATGAATGGTTGTCTTTTCTGGCAAGTATCGCGTTTGGTAATATTCATCATGAGCAATGCTTAGCTGCATGTGCATTTGGCAAAGCTTGGCAATGTACGAAACTATACTCTGGCAACCCTAGCTCCGCAACAGTGAAAAATTGAAAGTGAAAGTTAATGAATGGATCCAAAGTGGTTGAACTCAAGCTTGATGCGTCGGCCTGTCTATATAGCGGCTCTAGGGTGGAGTAGAGCTGCTATATAGACAGGCCGACGCATCAAGATTAAGTTTCACCGCTTTGGATCCAATTCCTTAACTTTTACTTTCAAATTTTCATTGTTGCTGAGTAGGGTTACCAGAAAAAAGTTTTGGCACATTGCTAAGCTTTGCCAAATCCACGTGCCGCTAATAATGGCTCACGGTGAAAAATTACCAAAACGCGATTACTGGCCAGGAAAGACAACCACTCAAACACAGAAACACGCGCTGGATCCAAAGTGGTGAAACTTAATCTTGATGCGCCGGCTCGTATATATAGGGGCCTTAGGGTGGAGTACCTTTGGTAGAAACAGTATCATTCCAAAGAGCAGTGTGCTTCTATGTTTAAAAAGAAAAGTTTTCAACCAGTGTGTTTTGCCTGCAATTTTATACGGAGCCGCAACGTGGACACTTACAAGCAGAGTAGTATAGAGATTAAGGACGACTCAAAGAAGTATGGAGTGATGCATGCGCGGCATTACGAAAAGAGATAGAAAAAGAAATTATTGGGTCAGAAGTCAGACGAGAGTCTTGGATATAATAGAATGCCGTAAGTGCTTGAAATGGCGGAGGGCTGGACATTAGGGTGGGGCGAAAAATAAAAGTTTTTCAGATCAACTTCTAATAGTTGCCAAAAGTTGTCTTCGGTGATAGTTAGCTTATGTGCAAAATTTGAAAAAAATCGGTTAATATCTTCAGGGGGCGCTGCGATCGTAAAGTTTTATCATAGCTTTTATTAGGATTTTATGGTTAAAATATGAAAAATAATGCCGTTAGCTAATCTCATTGCATTTTTTTACTCATAAGATATATTCATGCATTCAAAGCATATGAAATAACTCACAAAAATATTTTATATGACATATTTATATTTCAAGCATTTAAAAAGAAACAAAAACGTGATTTTTTTTTTAAATATAAATATATCATATAAAATAATGTTTGTGAGTCATTTCATATGCTTTTAATGCATGAAAACATCTTTTGAGTAAAAAAAAAACGCAAAGAGACTAGCTAAAGGCATTCTTTTTGATATTTTAACCATAAAATCCATAACAAAGCTATGGTAAAACTTTGCGATCGCAGCGCCCCCTGAAGATATGAACCGATTTTTCTCAAATTTTGCACAAAAGCTAACTATCACCAAAGACAACTTTTGGCAACTATTAGAAGTTGATCTGAAAAACTTTTTATTTTTCGCCCCACCCTACTGGACATATTGCGAGAAGACAGGATAACGGATGGACGGTCGTTGTATTAGACTGGTATCCACGCGACATTAAAAGACCCAGAAAGCGCCCGCAAACAAGATTCAGGGCTGAATTACGGAAAACGGTGGGCATCCAATGGAAATCCCAAGCAACCAGCAGTATTAATTGGAAGCAGCTGGAAAAGACCTGTATCCAGTAGTGGATTGACAACGGTTGCTGCTACTGCTGATGATAGACGTACAGTCATTTCACTGAAGACTTTTCTGAAAATTTGTACATTTATGACATTGGTTTTCTTAACCAGGGAACCACATGCCTATATTCTGTTACTCTAAAATAGGCGTATCAAGTTTAGAAATTTTGTGAAAATAGTCTCCAAAACTGGAGCATGAAATCTGTATTATGTAAAAGTTTTGGCCATTGAGGTGGTCAAAGTGGAACAGCATATGTTCCAGTTTTAGCCACGTATTTCAGTTTTTGAATGTTGGACACAAAATAACTTGAAGTATTTGGTTAAAATGAAAGCAAAACTTACTTTTTTTCTGTTTGAATAGTTATGTCTCCAATTAAAAAAAAGCAAAACAGATCGTAAACCTAGTAAAAAAAAAGATTTTGCTATTCACCATCAAAAATAAAGTGCAGTTACGGCTGTTAAAAGTGGAAGTCCTGCTTCAAAAGCAAATAAAGTTTTTGCAGTATCAAGGTCCTTATCTATGCTATAAAATGTCCAGAAGTGTGCTATTTTCTTCTGTCATAGCGAACCTCTAACCATGGTAGGATCCGATATTGATAAGGAATTAGAAAATTGGATTTTGAGCATTGCAAAAATGGGGTTTCCCATTACTAAAGAACAACTTCTAGATTCTATGCAGAAAATAGTTGAAGCCAACAATATTGCAACACCATTTCCTGATGGCCGCCTTAGCAGGAGGTGGTACGATCGTTTTATGAAAAGCGATCCCAGAATTAGTGCCCAAGAAAGCTGAAAATTTAAACAAAACCCAGGCTTATGTCACCGAAAGTCAAGTTAGAAAGTAGTTCACTGAAGTAAAGGTTCTGCTTGGTGGAGATGCAAGTGTTTTGACTGATCCAAATTCTGTATTCAACACTGATGAGACTTTTTTTTTCTCCTAAAGGCGTACTGGTCCTTGTTCCAAAAGAAGAAAATACTTATGTGATGTTGCTTGATCAAATAAAGGAAACACACCAGCATTGTTTACAGTCAATGCTTCTAATGAAGTTGTTCATTCACTAACAATTTTTAAATACTTAAGATTACTTAACCCATTTATGCAAAAGTTTTTTTTAACAATTTTTTTCAATTTTTATCTGCTTAAAACTCTTACTTGGAATGGTTTACATACATTTTAGGCTTAAAATAGTTTGCCGTTGCCATATTTATTAAGTTATTTAACGTCTTGTTTATGGGATATTTTGCATATGAGCAAAATACGACCTTATGTGACTTTTCTTTTGCAAAGTAGCATTACAGAAGGCATCTGTGATCAGTTTTAAGCAAATCATTTTAAAATAGTTTAATGTTATGAAAAAAAAAAAAAAGGTTGCAAAAAAAACTTACTTTCTGTAGCTACCCATGCTGGATCGTTGCTTGACTGAGTTGTCTGAAAATAGCTGTCAATAAATAGACTCTGATGTCCAAACAGTGGCTCTAACTGGTTTTCTCAAGAAGAAGGACTATTTAACTTATGAAAAACAGCTTCAGTAAAAGGATATACCCATTACAGGTTTTTGTACGCAGTAACTAACAAGCGTCCCGTTTTTAGGCTACTATGCATAAATGGGTTAGGCATATAATACAAAATACTCCTGAGAATCGAGGAATTGGTATTTCTGATTCTGAGTGGATGACAAGGAAGACCTTTTATGAATATATTGTTAATGTCTTGTACCCTTATCTATTAGAAAATAATTAAATTATTGCTCAAAAAACTAAAAAATACGCTTGTAGAATTAATCAAACTATGATGCTTAAACTTCGCTTAACTCGAAATCTGAAGTCGTTCTGAGAATTTTTTAAAATATAAAAGGCACCGTTCCAGACAAATATCAAAGTAATATACTTTATACGATCATTAATACTGAAGGTAAAACTATATTTCATGAATCTCCAACCGATTTCCCTCTGATTTTCATAACTATTGAACATCCGCTAAGTTTACATGCACTTATAATACATCAACATATAAAAAAGTTGAACCTTTAGTATTAATGATAGTATTAAGCAGGGATGCACCGATAAGCAAATCGGCCGATTACCGATTACCTATTAATCGGATGTTGATAATCGACCGATTAATCGGCTGAGCCGATTAATGATAAGGACGATTGCTTTTCTACTACCAATTTTACCATCACTGATTTTTCTCTCTTATATAATTCCAAGTTTAGAAATAGTAAGTAATTTATTTCCAAGAGAAGATTTTTTTTTCATTTTCCTAGTTTTCACAGAATAATTTCAATATTTTATCAAATTTCTTAGAACCAATTTTCATATTAGTGTCAATAATATTATTAACACATTGTTAGTTATGCTAATTGGACATAAAAATTCAGAAAAAAGGGGGAAGGGGAAGTCTGTAGTGAGCACTCCAATTTAGGAGTACTTCCAATCCAAATTTTTAATAATTAGTAACAATTTAATTCAATACTTATATTCCTTGAAAATTAGAGGTTATCTAAAAGCACTGTGCTAAGGAGAAAACTATCGCCACATGAAAAATGTGTAGCAACATTGTCTATATGTTGTATATCTATCCAAAGTAGGAGACTTAAGTAAAAAAAAAACTTTATATCAACTGTGAGAATTATTATTATTATTAATAAAATTATTCATCATAGTCTTAGTGAAGGTATACTTTAAAGAATAATATTTGAAAATATATTTTCTGCCGATTATTTGGACCGATTTCTCCGATTATTAATAATCGGTAAAGTGGCCGATTATGGCCGATTAATCGGTACTGCCGATTAATCGGTACTGCCGATTAATCGGTGCATTCCTAGTATTAAGTATATCATACTTAATACTATCCTACAATTTAAGACAGTTTGATTCCCTCCAAAAGCATATTTTTTTAGTTTTTTAAAACTATATCTTATTATTTAATATTAAATTGTTAATACCAATGTATTCATTGAAATATTTTTTGGAGAAAAGTTCCATACAAAAAATATTCTATGTGTATTCAACTGTCGCCTGCCTTCCATTTCAGCGCACGTGGCCATTTCATACCTCTACTACAGACATTAAACAATACTCTTCCCAAAATGGATGGATCCCCCTCCCCCCCCCCCCCACCACTCTCTCCTTGAGGCACAAAACGAAAGACAGACGACTTATAATTGCCGAGCTTTCCACGAGGATTTGCAGGAGATTTGTCTGGAGTTTATCTTCTGCCAAAAAACATATCACAAACAGCCATAAAAGAAATCAAAGCGGTATTCATGAACGGGTATTGTGAGCGGCGAAATCCAATCACTGGGCGAACAAAATACGAGCATTAGTGACGTTCGTTCCTGGAATCTGGAATTCTTTTGTCGGGGTCTTTCCCATTCAGAATGTATCGGTTGCATTTTCGACATTTATCCGAACTTCAGTCAGGAGGCGGGGGGGGGGGGGAAAACATTGGGGGAATAAATTTGTGGAATGTTCATACTTTTGTTTTACTTGTTGTTACTTTTTGTTCTAAAGGTACATATTTCTCTTATATGCCGAATTTTCTCTAAAATCTAAAAAAATTAATTTATTTTCTTCAAAAACTAAGCATTTTTCTTCACTTTCCTCTTTCATCTTTCGCCTGCATTGCTCACGGAAGGCATTTTTTCCGCAGGAACTAGAGTTTGGAGAGGAACAATTATATATTACGAATCGTTTTAAAGGGAACAGTTAGTAATTAGATTTGCTACGATTTTTGTTTTCTCTTTGTCATTGTAGTTACGTTACAGTCATTGCCAAACCGTAGTAATCTGTACCTTTTCTATAGAAATATTCTTATTCATTCTCTCATTATTAGAACCTATGTTGCGTTTTAGTCCTTTAAATAGGCTTTTTCACTTATACGTCTCTCTCACTTATGCGCCTTTTTCTGTTAGTCCCTTGGACCGGCGCATAAGTTCACTGTATTAGAGCAAGGTTGTATTCTTATGAAATATAATATTACTGATGATAAAAAAAAAATAAATACTTTGATGGAACAAATATCGAAACTGTAAATAAGCATGAAATTTACGTTTGCAATACACCTCCAACTCTGCTATTCCATTTATAGACTGCAGTTTCGTGTTTTTTTTAGCTCTCGTCAGCATGGAATAGGAAAGTAACCGAAATGGAGGCAGAAATCCCCTTAAAGAAGCAAAGAGAGTAAAAAACAAATTGGTCGCTAATGCAAAATTAGAATACCAAGGTATTTATTTCCTTCACCGTACATTGGTACGGTACAACTCGTAAATTTTATTTTCTCGAGTTGGCGATGTGTTGCATGTTTCTGCCGTAGCCCAGGCTTAGGGGCGGTTACTTACTGCTTTATGAAATTTAAGGTTTCGCAATTATGGCTTGAAGTTAGGTTACTGCTATGTATCCTCTTAACTCATTTATGCCCAGTAGCCTAAAAACGGAAAGCTTGTTAGTTACTGAAAACAAAACCCTGTAATGGGTATATCATTTTGCTAAAGCTGTTTTTCGCAAGTTGAATAGTCCTTCTTCTTGAGAAAACCAGATAGAACCACTAGTTGGACATCAGAGGTTATTTATTGACAGCTATTATCAGACAAATCAGTCAAGCAACGATCCAGCATGGGTAGCCACAGAAAGTAAGTTTTTTTTGCGAACTTATTTTTCATAAAATCAAACTATTTTAAAATGATTTGCTAAATTGGATCACAGATGCCTTCTGTAATGTTACTTTGCAAAAGTGAAATCAAGTAACGTCGTATTTCGCTCACATATCTCCAAAATATTCCAGAAACAGGACGTTAAATAGCTTAATAAATATGGCAACGGCGAACTATTTTAAGCCTAAAATGTATATAAACCATTCCAAGTAAGAGTTTTAAGCAGATAAAATTTGAAATGTTCATGTTTGGGAAATTCAGACCCTTTTTTGGACCGTCCCTAAAAAGGGACGCTACCCTAGCAGCATCATCTCATCGGCCGATAATCGGCCATTCATCGAAACCCGATGAAATTCACATCGGCCGATGATCCAATATGTCTCATCGTCCAAGCAGAATCCGAGCAGCAAAATCCGATGAAAATACGATGAGATTTGTAGCAATTTACGAGCAGAACAGTCTCGTGCCGAGAAATTTCATCGGGAAACTTGATCGGAAGGATATCGTTTTCCGATGGAATATAGCTCGGCTTATTGTCATCGGGAAAGTGGATCGGAAGGATATCGCTTTCCGATGAAAAGTAGCTCATCGAAAACCGTGCTCGGATACTGATCGGAACGGTGTCATCGTGCGTTACGGGATCAGTTTACAAGGAGTTTGTTGATCGGCCGAGCAATATCCGATGAGTTGATGCTACTTGGGTTGGGATGATACTGACAGCCGAGGTTTCAATTTAAAACTGTAAAATGCACAGTAATAAACTGTAAAACTAGCAATTTTACAGTTTCTTACTGTGAATTTAGCAATTTTACAGTTTCTTACTGTAAAGTTAGCAATTTCACAGTTTATTGCCGTAAAATTTAGCTTTATCATACTGTAAAAACAACAGTATAATACTGTCAGCAGAGGTTCCAGTTTAAAACTAAAATGCACGGTAATAAACTGTAAAATTGGCAATTTTGCAGTTTAGTACAGTAAAATTATCAACTTTTACATTTAATTACAATAAAATTAGCTGTATTATTCAGTAAAAACAACATTCATTTTTACATTGCATTATTGTTTTCTTAAATGTACTAATATTGGAGATTAGTGCGCAAACGCTTTGTCATTAACAACACTCAAATGTAAAAAATAGAAAGTAAACAGTTCGTGTGGTCATAGTTTCATTTGCAGTTTTCGTTGCTAGTGCCACCTACATCAATTTCTCTGAGATTGTTCTAACCGGAGGAGAGGGGTTCCATACGATAAGGATCAAAATAAAAAATATATAATTATGAATGAAACCAGATAGTTTTATAAAGGATAAATAAAACGTTAAAAAGTACAAATGCGCAGAAAAATAAACTCAACAAACGAAAAACACAATCTGCGACAAAAGCTAAAAGCCTTTTTCGGATGTCTGTGTATCTCACTGTATAAGCTCACAATTTTTGCACTGAAAAAGGCGTTCCTTGTAATGACGAAACACGTGTCTGCATAATTCCTGCGCATTTGAGCTTTTTAATGTTGTATTTATCCTTCATATTTTTGCACATAGGTATTTCTCTTTTTCTAGATAGTTTTGTTGTTAACCCATTTATGCCCAGTAGCCTAAAAACGGGACGCTTGTTAGTTACTGCATACAAAAACCTGAAATGGGTACATCATTTTACTAAAGCTGTTTTTCACAAGTTAAATCGTCCTTCTTCTTGAGTAAACCAGTTAGAGCCACTATTTGGACATCAGAGTTTATTTATTGACAGTTATTTTCAGACAAATCAGTCAAGCAACGATCCAGCATGGGTAACCACAGAAAGTAAGGTTTTTTTGCGAATTTATTTTTCATAAAATTAAGCTATTTTAAAATGATTTGCTTAAAATTGATCACAGATACCTTCTGTAATGTTACTTTGCTAAAGTAAAGCCAAGTATGGGCGTATTTTGCTCACATATCTGCAAAATATCCCATAAACGGGACGTTAATTAACTTAATAAATATGGCAACGGCGAACTATTTTAAGCCTAAAATGTATGTAAACCATTCCAAGTAAGAGTTTTAAGCAGATAAAAATTGAAAAAAATTGTTAAAAAAAACTTGAGCATAAATGAGTTAAAATTAATTTCATTTATCACTGCAACACTTTATAAACACCCTGTATTTTTTTCTATTTATTCTATTTATCGAATTTTAAAGGAAACTAAAAAAAATATCAACATGTATTTCTTATGTCCGCAACTGGCGTTTTGTCCTAGGCAACAGCAATCATTGGACGAACGTTAAGTATAAATGTAAGGTGGACATAGAATACAAAATTCTTTGGACTGCTTATTTACATTCAGAATGGTAACTCACAAAGTTTTCCGGAAATGTTCCGTATAAATATTGTTACAAAAAAAATCGTCGTATCTTCTTTTTTTTTTGACTGTTGGAAAAGGGAAAGAAGCGACTAAGAAATAGAGCAATAGACATTTGTGGACCCGTGTTTTTTTCTTAATTTTATTTTATTACGAGTATTATAGGTAGTATTTTAAATTATAATGTTCAAAATTTAAATACACAACATATTTTGCGTTATATTTAACCCATTAATGCCTGACATTTTTTTTTTCAAAAGATATTTTGTATACTGGTTACAAACAGTGTTTAATGGACAGGAAAAATAATAAAAACATATTATGTAAAAAATATTTTTTTTATTAAGGAAAGAAAAATCGTCCCTTAAAAGTTACTGTAGACCGCAGTGACTACATACTTTTTTTACTAATTTTTTTTCTGCCAACCATATAATATTAAAAAAAAAAAAACATTTTATAAGAAGAAATGAAAACAGCAATTAACATAAACTGGGAAGCTGGGAATATGAAAACTTAGCTTTTTTCCTTGAGATTGTGAATGTGATTTTTGATAAAGATCACATTAAAACTGCTACAGAACACACTTTACAATGATTTTGTGCTGCAATCTGTTAATAACGAATAGAAACAATACCAAGGTACTCGTTGAATACTATTATTTGGTTGAAATGGTTATTTTAGGGAAATTCAGACCCTTTTTTGGACCGTCGTAAGAAGGGACGCTAGGCATTGATGGGTTAATGAAAACACGAAGTATATTTTGATATTGGTAACTAAAAACAGTGAGAATTCTGCAATTTGAAGCAATTCAGAAAACATTTAATAAATTTTCCCAATCAAGAAGTTAGTGGAAACCGTGAAATATCGAAACGCTACGCGTAAATACTCTATAAGTTTTCAGGATTTCCGTAATGGGCAGGTCTATATTACTATGTAGATAGACCGAGCTATCAAGATAGACTTAGATATCCATCTATTTCTATATATATATATATATATATACAAGTATATAAACGCATAAATAAATACACAGACGCAGTTTTTGTCGACCAAAAGTAAGCTGCACTATCGTGTTTCAATTTTAGCTTCCTAAAAATTTCTCAGATCTTTCATAGTTTAATTATAGCAACCAGCTTATTCTCGGTGGGCATCGATACGTATTTCTATCAAAGAACTGAAGTGACTTGAATCGCCAAGCAAAGCTGATGCCACGAGCGAATCGGAAATATCCCTCAAGAGGTTTAATCTTTATTGGAAAACTATTTCAGTGTCGTTGCATTACGTCGCTATTATCCACACGCTGCGGATAAGTGGCAAGCTGTTCAGTTCTAGAGCAATCCGATTCTAGTGCAGGAAAGTTAAAATTTGAGCGATAATAACTGAATAACGGTATTTTAAAGCTTTAAAATATTTTCTGAAATTTTCCAAATATTGAATATTTCTTTCGTTTATGTTTCTCGTTAATCATGAACTGGAAATTGAATGAAAATGAATATTAATGGCTGAAATGTTTCGATTTGTCAAAATTCGTTTTATGTTTCTACTTTTATATGTATGTCACGTCTCTTTTCAGTGTTGGTTTGCTTTGAGATATTTGTATGAAAAATATCTCACGTTATGTAATATTGTCTTTGTCATTTCTTAGTTTTCTATTATTAGAATTGATTTAAAAAGTAAGCAAGTCAAACAATAAATGTATAACCAGTAAATAAATCACAGAAAAATGATTCGAAAGCAATTATTAGTTCTACAAAAATCGTGATGTTTAGATTCAGTTTATGATGTAGCATGCACACGAAACACTAAAAGTTTTATTTGAAGAATAGCATAAATAGTTTCCCTTTTTGTTTTTGACATGGTAGTAACATTTTTTTAAAATATTCGCTCATCGGGAAATGAATAGTTCGCGGTTTTCTATTTTTTGGACACATAAATTCGGATTACAAGAATTTTCAGCACAACAAAGTCATAGGGTAAGGATTCCAGTAGTCGGCCAGTCTCCAGTAGTCGGCCACAATGACATAAAACTCCTCATAAATAGTACATTTCTAGTTCAAAATCAGATATGACGCATTCCCTCATTCATGTACCTATCCTCAATCATCAACCAGTGGCAGTTAAGTTTTGGGTACTTTTTTTGAATGAGTAATGAGTCATTTCATTCTGAATGGTGTACCCGTCATCCAAGATTGCGATTCTGTTTATTTGTCAGTTAAGATGATTCTGTGGCCGACTACTGGAGCATTTACTAGTGGTGACAACAGCTTGGATTGTAACATAATTTTTTTTTAAATTTCTGAAACAAGTAGGTGGTTCACTAACAGAAAGGTTCATTCTAAAGTTTTACCTTGTTTTTGTTGCTGTATTGATAGCTGAAAGTTCTAGTTTAGCCAAGATCAACAAAAGATCTCTTAAATGGCCGACTACTGGAGCACTTACCCTACCATCATTTCAAACTATCAAGGTTGACAAGGTGTCAAATCGACACCAAGTCAATTTTCAAATGTTTTATTTTAAACTAGCTGCGTTGTTTGTCTTTTGCACGAGGCTATATTGAAAATAAGTTTTTTCAAGCGACGCGTGGCTAATAAAAGTTCCGGTTAGATTAAAGTCAATCAAACTTTGCCTGTGCGCAGTGCGAAAAATTAATCCATCGACAAAAATATTTTAAATCCCCCGTAACAGGAAAAGCCTGAAAGGAAAAGCAAGAACTTTATTTGTTTACTAGCTGATGTGCCCGGCTTCGCACGGGTTTAAATGCAACATGCCAAATCCATGCCAATATATGATTTTCAACTAACCCCAGCAGAATCATATTTCTCAAAGGTATTTTTTGTGACCATGCGGTAGATTAACTGGGTGTGAAGGAGAACGATCAAACTTAAATGGGTTATTTATTTTATCCGTGTGATTTTTCAAAAAATCATTTTCTATTTTCTAACTGTTGCCAATATCAATTTTTTTAAATTTAATTCGGTATTGATTATTGGCATAGATGAATTTTAAAGCTCTAAGAAAGCAATAAATTTCATACTTACTCTAGAAAGGCATTTGTTCAAAATTTTCATTGTGATTACTATTAATACTTTTGTTGCAAGGCAACAAATTTTTGCAACAATGGGTTGAAAATTTAATCATTTAAGTGGGAAATGACATGAAATTTACTGTTTTCTATTATAACTTTTTTAAACTAAGTTTTTTTAGAAATAAATTATAGCCTATCCTGATTCCTGTTAATGTAGCTAGCTATCTATGACGAAAAAATGGTTGAAATCCGTCCAGTAGTTTTGAAGATTACCCCGGACATACATGCAAAACTAGCCATTTATGTATATAGATACTCAAGAACAAAAATGACAACACCTTTTTCTTTCACGCTAATTAATTTCTTTTACGCTCGTGCAAACAATATTAATAAATTCAATTTAAAATTGACTTAGCGGTGAAGTTAGCGGTTAGGAGTTTTCAAAAACTTCGGAAGGAAATCTTCCTAAAGGGTATTTTTCGCGAACTTTCCAATGAGACCATTTTTATCGAAAGGTACTCGGAGCTCCTTTCTGTGGGCCCGTGAAACATTCCTTCATTTCTTTGAGTTTCTTTCTTTTTACTTCTTTTTACGTAGTAAAGGAAGTATTGTGATCGCGAAAAAATACACTCAATTTTGAGTCTAAATTTTGATTTTGCTCACCCCCTAATGAATGTTGAGTTGTTTTTTCGACCTGTCAGCACGTGCATATGTACCTGCCAACATATGACCAGCCGAAAAATCATTTTCAACCACGCTCAAGTTAGTTACGACGAGTTTTCTCGTGACGTCTGTATGTAAGTATGTGTGTCGCATAACTCAAAAACTATATGCCGTAGAATCTTGTAGTTTAGTATGTAGGCTCTGATGGGGGTCTAGTTGTGTACCTCCTCTTGTGGTTGCATTCGAATGCTCCCAAGGGGGTGTTTTACCCCTTTTTGGGGTAAATCAGTGTTAATTTCAATGCAGATGAATTGGCACGACCACTTGGCAATATATCGCCAAGCTTTTGGTCGCCAAGTGTTTGACGCCAACTTGGCGACATATCGCCAAGTTGGCGACAAATTTGGCGAAAAAAATATTTTTTTGAATTTGGGTTCAATTTGGCGCTATTGGCGATATTTTGCGAAAAATCCACTGAATGATGTTAAAATCGGCGATATTTAGAAAATGAATCATTGTAAAACATTTGTTTTGCATTGTTTCGTGGCAAACTAGGGGTGTAAATGTTCGAATTGCTATCTTGCTCACTCCTAGCACTATTTTAACACTAAGGCATCTACAAAGAAATTTACACGTAAAAGGAAGTAGTGTGGGACCCATACCAGATTTTTTTTTTTTTTTTTTTTTTTGAAGGAGAGCGATGGAATATGAAACGATGTAGTTTGAATAGAAAAACAGCAACAGATGACAGGATAGCTTACTTATCGTTATATTATTACCAGCTGATTTTTGCCGTTTTCGTGTCTTTATGTGAAAAAGAGCTCTGACTCTACAATCACGGCAGATTGTAGAGTGAGAGGAAAAATGATCGACTCCGACTCCGCAGCTCCGATATAAGAGACAGTATCAGACAACCAGGAACGCACAGGAGGGTGGGCCAAAAATGACTTTTTTCTTCATTACGATGATGAGGATTGCGAAAAAGGTGCCATTGGTTGAACAACGTGCGCACAAAAAATTTCAAAATTTTCGGTCAATTTCTTGATCTGCCACAAGCACGTTGAAGCTTGGAAAATATGTGGTTTTTTGAGAGTTTTAGGAAATTATTTTCGAAAAATTTTCAGCATCGCACATCAAAAAAATGCATCACATGTGACAAAAAATGTAGTTATTTCAGATAAGTACGACGAAAACAGAATTTCAACGTTTTGACAAATTCAATTTAAAACGTAGAAAAAAAAACAGGAAATTGCCAAATCTTCTAGCCATTTGTGGCAAAGGGAGGAATTCTACCACAGACCTCAAATTTTTTAAGGAATTTCTATACCCCAATGGCATTATCTCTGCCCCACCCGTTATCGAAAGTAGAAAATAAAAATTTTAATAATTTGATTAAAATCTCGAAAAAACTGCATTTTTTCCAAACTTCAAGGCAATCGCGGCAGCTCAAGAAATTGACCAAAAAATTTCAAATTTTTTATGTGCACTCTGTTCTCGTATTTTCCCTATCTCCCATCATCGAAGAAAGACATTTTCGGCCCACCCTAACCAACGTCTCCTAAATACTAAATGCCTACAACTTTTTGGCATTACCGGAGTTCTTCGAGAAAGAGAAACTAATGATTGGTTCATTTCTAAATTTAAATTTAAAAATAAACCAATCAAAAAATTTAATTCGAATATTGTTTGGATCCTTTGCCAATAGCAGCAACAAAATGCATTTGGTTCACGATACACTTCCATCTACCGGAGTTCTTCAAAAAATGAGCGATTGGTTCCTTTCTGAATTTAAATTTAAAAATTATCCAATCAAAAAATACCGACGGCATTGTCGGATTGCCGCAAGGTGGCGTTTAAAGTGGAACCCATCTCGACAGTAGCGAAGCAAATGTACTTGACATTTAGTATTTAGGAGGCGTTGCCATAACGTGCAGGTGCTTATGAATGTAGGTGAACATTTTGTTGCAAGTGTGATTTCAGTAGAACATAAATTTGGTTGAAAGCAAATTATTTTTTAAATTTGGAATATCAAACACATTGATTATTTAAAGTAAAACATTTTATCAAATACCGACTACTTCTCCAAAATGTATTATTTCTGTTGTTGAAATTTCGTGTAGAACAGTTTTTCTTTCTTTTATTTAGTAGTAACTATTCTTGCTTGATACGCAAAAAAAAAAAAAAAAAGCCAACATAAGCTAAGAAATTCATACGCTAACAGTGCTTACTTTGTAACAGGTAAGAATACAAAAATCAAGAAATAACTGTCAAAAATTGTAAATTGTATTCATTTATTTATTTTTGAAGCATTTAAACTCTTGGCGTTTTATGCATTGCAAAGCAAGCAGTAAGATTTGTTTAAACACGAAAAAGGAACAATATTTGTGTATCCATTTGAATTTCAAGAAATAATAAAATGATACTCAAGTCAGAAAATTACTTAATTTCTCATATTTCGTTCTTTAAAAAAAATGGTGTTTCATAATAAAAGTTTCTGACATCTTTTACTTACTGTACTTTAATATTATATAAATGTAAGAAAGATAATAAAAATATTTTCAGGAAAGCACAAATAAAATGATTTGAGATTTGCGTTTAGTGAAAAATGTAGAATACACTCATGAATATTGCTCATTTAATACAAAACATCTATCAGTTAAGAAAAGAAACAACAATAAAAAATATTTTTCTCTCGCTATTTTACAATATTTTACAACTCTAGCTAATATTCCATTATGCATCTTTTAAACATTCTTTTTTACGGAAATTGAATTGTAAAACTTGACAATTTAATTTCCGGTAACCGAAAGATACTTAGGATCCCAAAGGCTGTTCCGTTTTGCTTCGAATTTTTAACAAAAACGAGATTTTGATCAAGTTATACGTTTAAACAGATAACAAAGAAATCGTGAGGGAGGATTTAGAATTCTATCTTTTCTAAATTATTTAAAGAGTTACGTAAAATATGTCGCGCTTATTATAAAATAACAAATCACAATCTTTAGTCAGTTTGTACAAACAAGTTAAATAAATAAAATCGTTGCGAGGAACTACTTTGATATCCCCCCCCCCTTCGAAAATTTGGCGACTTTTTTTTCTCGCCAAGCAAAATACTAGCTTTTGCTGTTGCCACAAAACTTGAAAAAAAAAACTCAAAAAATAGTACAAAATACTAAAAAATACTAAATTTGGCAACAGCAAAAACCTAAAAGCTAAAAAAACCTAAATTGGCAACACCAAAATAAATAACAGTAACCCGAAAAAGTCCGTAAAGGAGTACCAGATTTGGCACGTAATTTTTTTTTTTTTTGGGGGGGGGGGGGTATATCAAAGTTATACCCGTTGCGATAACAATATACTTGACAGCAACTTAACTTGACACTGAACATCACTACGGGCGGAGCGAATAAGAGCTCACAAGCAGTCAGCGATCTCCTCTAATTCGCTAAGTATGCTGTGACGTTTTATCTAACTCGTTTTTCATAGGCTAACGTCACGCTGACGTCACGTTTTTGTCAAGAAACGTCGCAGTGTAGTATAGAACCCAACCTACTTTGTAATAAAATATCATGAAAAATAAACAAACTTACTCGCATCTATTTTCTTTAAATCTTGCTTTGATCCTATAAACAAAAAATAGCTTAGGATAGACGTTCTAAAATTATTACCTAACTTCTTTAGCGTCATAATGCTTTTAACCCATTTATGCCCAAGTTTTTTTTGACAATTTTTTTTTTTAATTTTTATCTGCTTAAAACTCTTACTTGGAATGGTTTATATACATTTTTGGCTTTAAATAGATCGCCGTTGCCATGTTTATTAAGTTATTTAACGTCCTGTTTATGGGATATTTTGCTGATATGTGAGCAAAATACGACCTTACTTGACTTTACTTTTGCGAAGTAACATTACAGAAGGCACCTGTAATCAATTTTAAGCAAATCATTTTAAAATAGTTTAGTTTTATGAAAAAAAAAAAACTCGCAAAAAAACTTTCTGTGGCTACCCATGCTGGATCGTTGCTTGACTGATTTGTCTGAAAGTAGCTGTCAATAAATAAACCTTGATGTCCACATAGTGGCTCTAACTGGTTTTCTCAAGAAAAAGGACTATTTAACTGATGAAAAACAGATTTAGTAAAATGCTATAACCATTACAGGTTTTTTTATGCAGTAACTAACAGCGTCCCGTTTTTAGGCGACTGAGCATAAATGGGTTAATTTAAACTATACATCCATTATTTTAACAACCAAAAGCCAAAACGAAGATAAAAAAAACATATCATTTTGAAAATTGGCACTCGGACAGAACATACTCCGGTGACAGAGCAAGCCCCTGGTGGTGGAAGGGGGAGGGGGGAGCTTCCGCCGTTATCTGGAATAGTAGGTGCGTGTTTTTTTTTTTTTTTTAAGTTTTTGTCCAAAAAAAATCTCAGATTCTATTTTTTTGTGAGCAAAATTTTCATTCAGTGAACTGAAAGAGCGTAAAATTCTCTCTTTAAAAGTTGCAACCCTCGATCCCTCAATTGTGATATTTTTCAAAGAAATTCTTAATTCTGTTTTTAGCCTACTTTCACCGTTAAAAATAAAAGAAAGACGAAAAAAGTATTAAAAGTAGCTTAATGCATCGAAAAAATATCGCCAAATCCAAAAAATATCGCCAAGTTAAAAAAAAATATCGCCAAGTCCAAAAAATATCGCCAAGTTAAAAAAATAAAGAGGTAAAATGAATATCGAAAAATTAAAAATTTGAAAGTAGGGTATTGAGATGGGGAATTTGTGTGTCGGTCGGTCTGTCGGTCTGTCGGTCGGTCTGTCTGTCTGTCCCCCCCTAATAACTTTTGAATGAACATTCCGATTTGGACAAACTTTTTTTTGTTGGAAAGATCTCGGCGAGTACAGCTCATTCCCATATTTGATTTTTTGATTTGAACAATTTTTGGTTCAACTTTGAGCCGTTCAAATAACCGGTCCCGCGATACTAACTTTTTAATGAACAGTCCGATTTAAACAAACTTTTTTTTGTTGGAAAGAACTTTTCAAGGATACTTCATTCCCGTATTTACATTTCCGATTTGAACAATTTTTCATTCAACATTGAACCGCTTAAGCAAGCTGTCACCCCTAATAACTTTTGAGTAAACAGTCCGAAAAAAATGACTGACTGTGCAGACGATTTTTTGTTTATGTATTCATTTGTTTTATTGAATTTATTATTATTATTATTATTATTTTTGGCAGACGATTTTTTTTTGTAACAAAAATGTTTCATTCACTAGGGCATTTTATTCTTAATTTATATTTAACAACTGGCAACGGATTAAAAGTGAAATTCGAGACATTTTATCAACGGACGAGTTTTTTTTCTTTTTTTTTTTCTTTTTTTTTTCTTTCTTTGATAAAATGTGTTTTGATGTACTTTGTACTTTTAATTTTTTTTTGAAAACAATTGAGGAATTTTTCTACGGAAGAACTGTAACAGTTACATTCTTTAAAAGGTGCGACAAAACTTTATTTATTCATTTATTTACTTTTTATGTGTCTATTTCATCTGATGAGAGAGGTATATTTTGCTTTTAAAGGTATGTTTGACATAATTTTTAGTCTTAGATAATCAAGAGAATAATGATCAGATGCTAGAATGCCGATGTCGATGTACGGGAAAGTAGGCTCGTTTAGTTCTTGACAGAACTTCTTGTTATTTTTGTCACTCTAGTGCAGTTACTGTCTGTCCTCCTTCACTTTATTACAATTAAGGTCATTTCATGTTAATGGTCTTAGTTTTTTTACATTCTGTTATATAACAGACATTTGAAAAATATGCATAACAAAGTCAAGGAAATAAAAAAAAAAAAAAAATATACGTTAGACCAAAAGCAAGCTTGTATTTTTTCCTTCAACATTCTGAATTCAATTATTCTTAATCTATTTTTCTAAACCTTGGTAGTTGCCTCTTTTAAATAATGTTTTTTTTTCCCCTCTGTGGGCTCTTGAATAATTTTGAAAAAAGATTATCAAGGGGTTTTAAACCGGTTTTCCCCTTCTTTTTCCTTCTTCCTTTCTTTTTTTTTCGCAAATCATCAGTTTTCATGCATAAATAGTCTAATTAGGAAAATTATTATTTTTAATGAAGTAAGAATTGTATTTCTTCATGTTTGAAATTATAATAAAGTAGTTTTGTTCGAATAAGCGTAGTGATATTTCTCTTTAGTAGCTTATATAATTCAAGTTCAAGAGCGCAAAAATCTATTCTTCAATAAAGTATGCATTAAGTCCCTTTGCTTAACCCTACACTGCATGGTGTTGCCAATTGGCTACATGGACAATTTGTCCTCCTTATGAATAGCAGAATGTAGTCATAAAGCAACTCAATGCATAAAAAGCAAGTATTGGGTATATTTAAAGCAATTATCACCATTTATCCTCCATACATGGCAGCACAGGTCTGTTACATGCTCTTAAATGAATCCATATGGATAGCTTTTAAAATCACTCAAACTACTATGTTTTGAAATTATTTTTTACAATGAAATATTTTTCTTCGTCTTTTAAAAAAAATAACATGAATAAAATAAACATTAATCTTTCGTTTAAGATGCGTTTTATATCAAAATAATTATTTGGAAAAAATCTAGGACATAATACACGTCTGTAGCCATTTGGCAACATTATGCAGTAAGCATCCAGAGAACACTTCGATTCATCTCTATAGTTCATAAAGTATGTGCTTTGTTTATGTTTCGCGCTAGCTTCTTTCTCTTTTTGGAAGGTATAATATAATCATGCGGACCCAAAAGTGGTGCTTTCGGCTGTTCTACCGTTTATAAGACCTCGCAATTATCAATGCTTAGTTGATGTTCAACAGAGTGAACAAACAAAAAATCAATAGGGAAAAGCCTTTAAAACGTGTTCATTTTAAATTTCAGTTAGCACAAACGTTGTGCTTACACGGACAAGTAAAGTCATTAATAATTTTAAAATATAGTTTTGAAAAAAAAAACTAAAAAATACGCTTTTACATTGTAATGCGCTGTGATCATCACTGGTTTCCCTATGATTTTCAAAACTACTGAATATCCGCACTTAAGTTTACATGTACTTATAATACATCAATATGCAATACAGTTTAGCCTTTAGTATTAAAAATAATATTAAATATATTACTTTTATATTTGCAAAGAACGTAAATTTTATCTTTTATTCAGAGTTACATACATACATACATACATGCAAACAAACCCACATGATGCGAAATTAATAAAAGCGTATTAAAAAGAGACCATTGGGTCATTCCACGTCAGTTCACCCGGTCATGTAACCCATGTCCTCGGATTTTGATAAAACTTGGTGTATTTATTATTTTTATGGTGGTAAGTAACCATATGAATTCTTTTGCCCATATGTGATCTGGTTTTTGTTTTACAGGCTGTCAAACTTTTCAAAAAATTGCATTTTCTGTCAACCGCTAAGCCTAATCTGCATGTATACGTATCTCTTCAGTAAATTGTGACGGGTGCAGAAATCTTTCAATATTTCCAAAAATTCTCAGATATGTTGCTGAAAGTATGAGGATTTAATAAAAAAATACTTGAAATTTATATAATATAATTTTGTTTGAATAAAATTTGAATAAACTACGACAAGCATTTTTTTTCTTGTGCAAAACATGAGTTTACTTAAGTGGCATTTCACGAAAAGGCGGAGGTCCTATTCAATAATGGAAGCATTCAAAATGAGCCTGAAGGTGTGTTCTATCATTGCAAAG
The DNA here is from genome assembly GCA_038373865.1 of Uloborus plumipes. NCBI lineage: Eukaryota > Metazoa > Arthropoda > Arachnida > Araneae > Uloboridae > Uloborus > Uloborus plumipes. The sequence continues at coordinate 31,761 of JAXGGA010014531.1, forward strand.
AATAAAATTAGTGGTTTTTTTCGTTTTCTTGTTGCTGTTGCACAATATACACATTTCAGTATC
>JAXGGA010014532.1:0-31820 GCA_038373865.1 Uloborus plumipes
TTTTAGTGTCGTTATCTATGCGTCTTAAAGGATGAACGCAGTAAAAATTTCTGCATCGAGATACATCGTAAATTTTACGTCCCGATGTCAAAAAGAGAACAAAGAAAAATACAATCTGTGGTGAAAATCATCGAGCCGGAGTCTTACTGATTTTGGTGTAAAAGAGTCAGAGTCGGAAAAAAAAAATCGATTTTTTGGGATAACAAGAAGTTCTGTCAAGAACTAAACGAGCCTACTTTCCCGTACATCGACATCGGCATTCTCGCATCTGATCACTATTCTCTTGATTATCTGAGACTAAAAATTATGTCAAACATACCTTTTTAGCACTTAGAGCTGATTTCGAAAAGCAAAATATACCCCTCTCATCAGATGAAAAAGACACGTAAAAAGTAATTAACGAATAAATAAAGTTTTGTCGCACCTTTTAAAGAGAAACTGTTACAGTTCCTCCGTAGAAAAAATCCTCCATCGTTTTCAAAAAAAAAAAAAAATAACAATACTAATAATAATAAAATAAATAAATAAATAAATAAAAGTACAAATAGCATCAAAACACATTTTATCAAAGAAAGAAAAAGAAAAGAAAAAAAAAAAAACTTGTCGGTTAATAAAATGTCTCGAATTTCACTTTTAATCCGTTGCCAGTTGTTAAATATAAATAAAGAATAAAATGTTCTCGTGAATGATAAATTTTTGTTACAAAAAAAATCGTCTGCCAAAAAAAAATAATAATAATTATAAATAAAATAAAACAAATGAATAAATAAACAAAAAATCGTCTACACAGTCAGTCATTTTTTTTTTCTGAGCCTGCATTTCCACCATGTTTGCGGAGTTGGAATCAGAGTCCTCACAGAAGATTACTCAGAAAAGTACTTTACAAACATTATTTATCAAAACCATTTTCTTAGAAAGTTAGTTTGAAGGAAATCCGACTTTAAGTTCAGGATCAACATTCAACTTAAATTCCCCGCAGACGTTAATGCTAATTTTTTTTCTGAAAGGTTCAATATTGAAAGAAAAATGGTTCAAATCAAAAAGCGAAATATGGGAATGTATGGGAAAGCCTCTCCGAGATCTTTCAAACAAAAAAAAGTTTATTTAAATCGGACTGTTCACTCAAAAGTTATTAGGGGTGACTGCTTGATTGAGCGGTTCAATGTTGAACGAAAAATTGTTCAAATCGGAAATGTAAATACGGGAATGAAGTATCCTTGATAAGATCTTTCTAACAAAAAAAAGTTTGTTCAAATCGGATTGTTCACTCAAAAGTTCACATCGCGAGACAGGTTGTTTGAACGGTTCAAAGTTGAACCAAAAATTGTTCAAATCGAAAAATCAAATATGGGAATGAGCTGTACTCGCCGAGATCTTTCGAAAAAAAAAAAGTTTATTCCATTCGGACGGTTCACTCAAAAGTTATTAGGTGGAGAAAGGTTGCTTCCACGGTTCAATGTTGAACCAAAATTTGTCAAATTGAAAATTTAAATACGGTAATAAAGTATCCTTGCCGAGATGCTTCGAACAAAAAAAAGTTTGTTTAAATCGGATTGTTCATTCAAAAGTTATTAGGGGTGACAGCTTGTTTGAACGGTTCAATGTTGAACGAAAAATTGTTCAAATCGGAAATGTAGATACGGTAATGAAGTATCCTTGAAAAGATCTTTCGAACAAAAAAAAGTTTGTTCAAATCGGACTGTTCATTCAAAAGTTAGTATAGCGGAACCGGTTATTTGAACGGCTCAAAGTTGAGCCAAAAATTGTTCAAATCAAAAAATCAAATATGGGAATGAGCTGTACTCGCCGAGATCTTTCCAACAAAAAAAAGTTTGTCCAAATCGGAATGTTCATTCAAAAGTTATTAGGGGGGGACAGACAGACCGACCGACCGACCGACACACACACAAATTCCCCATCTCAATACCCTACTTTCAAATTTTTAATTTACCAATATTCATTTTACCTTTTTATTTTTTTAACTTGGCGATATTTTTGGGACTTGGCGATATTTTTTAACTTGGCGATATTTTTTGGACTTGGCGATATTTTTTAGATGCATTAAGCTACTTTTAATACTTTTTTCGTTTTTCTTTTATTTTTAACGGGAAAGTAGGCTAAACAAGAAGTTCTGTCAAGAACTAAACGAGCCTACTTTCCCGTACATCGACATCGGCATTAGCATCTGATCAATATTCTCTTGATTATCTGAAACTAAAAATTATGTCAAACATATTTTTATAGCAATTAAAGCTGATTTCTGAAAGCAAAATATACCCCTCTCATCAGATAAAATAGACACGTAAAAAGTAAATAAACGAGTCAATAAAGTTTTGTCGCACCTTTTAAAGAATGTAACTGTTATAGTTCTTTCGTAGAAAAATTCCACAATCGTTTTCAAAAGGAAAAAAAAAAAATAAATAAAATAAAAGTACAAAGAACTTCAAAACACATTTTATCAAAGAAAGAAAAAAAACTCGTTTGTTAATAAAATGTCTTGAATTTCATTTTTAATCCGTTGCCAGCTGTTAAATATAAATAAGGAATAAAATGCTCTCGTGAATGAAAAATTTTTGTTGACAAAAAAAAATCGTCTGATAAAAAAAAATAATAATAAATTAAACAAAACAAATAAATAAATAAACAAAAAATCGTCTGCCCAGTCAGTCATTTTTTTCTGAGCCTGCATTTCCGCCATGTTTGCGGAGTCGGAGTCGGAATCAGAGTCCTCACAGAAGATTATTCAGAAAAGTACTTTACAATACATTATTTATCAAAAACATTTTCTTACAAAGTTAGTTTGAAGGAAATCCGCCTTGAAGTTCAGAATCAACATTCAATTTAAATTTCTCCGTAGGCGCTCATGTTAAAATTTTTTCTGAACGGTTCATCATTGAACGAAAAATGGTTCAAATTGAAAAGTGAAATATAGGAATGAGCCTCTCCGAGATCTTTCGAACAAAAAAAAGTTTATTCAATTCGGACGGTTCACTTAAAAGTTATTAGATGGGGAAAGGTTGTTTGAACGGTTCAATGTTGAACGAAAAAAATGTTCAAATTGAAAATTTAAATACGGTAATGAAGCATCCTTGCCGAGATCTTTTGAACAAAAAAAAGTTTGTTTAAATCGGACTGTTCATTCAAAAGTTATTAGGTGTGAGAGCTTGTTTGAACGGTTCAATGTTGAACGAAAAATTGTTCAAATCTGAAATTTAAAAACGGGGATGAAGTATCCTTGCCGAGATCTTTCGAACAAAAAAAAGTTTGTTTAAATCGGACGGTTCACTCAAAAGTTATTAGGGGTGAGAGCTTGTTTGAACGGTTCAATGTTGAACGAAAAATTGTTCAAATCGAAAATGTAGATACGGGAATGAAGTATCCTTGAAAAGATCTTTCGAACAAAAAAAAGTTTGTTCAAATCGGACTGTTCATTCAAAAGTTAGTATCGCGGGACCGGTTGTTTGAACGGCTCAAAGTTGAACCAAAAATTGTTCAAATCAAAAAATCAAATATGGGAATGAGCTGTACTCGCCGAGATCTTTCCAACAAAAAAAAGTTCGTCCAAATCGGAATGTTCATTCAAAAGTTATTAGGGGGGGACAGACAGACCGACAGACCGACCGACCGACAGACCGACCGACCGACAGACCGACACACAAATTCCCCATCTCAATACCCTACTTTCAAATTTTTTATTTTTCGATATTTATTTCATTTTTTTGTTTCTTTTTGACTTTTTTTTACTTGGCGATATTTTTTGAACTTGGCGATATTTTTTGGACTTAGCGACATTTTTTAGATGCATTAAGCCAATTTTAATGCTTTTTTCGTCTCTTTTATTTTTAACGGGAAAGTAGGCTAAAAAGCAAGTAGATGGCTAAACATAGGGGATTTTTTTTTTTAAGAGAGAGAAAAGTATTCACATGCAGCCGATTTTTATGCATATTTGCGAAACTGTTGCTTTACAATCGGCGGGACAGATGGAGTTCGTAACTTTCATCTGAAAAAAAAAAAAATAAATAAATAAATAAAAAGAATAAGCGCCACTTTAACTTTTGTGTATTTTTCTTAATTTTGAACTGAACGCATCTCGAAAAAAAAAAAAAAAGAAAAAAAAATTTTTTTTTAGCAAGTTGAAACGATTTTTTTCCCACAAAAAGGACTTTTTTTTTTCAACGCTGAGAATAATTCTTTTTTGAACTTGTTTCTAGTTAATATTAAAGAATAATACATGAAAATACAAATGTTTTTTTTTTTTACTTCATATGAAAATTGCGAGCTCCATCTGTCCCGCCGATTGAAAACAGCAGTTGTTCGAATGCATAAAAATCGGTTGCATGTGAATATTTTTCTCAAAAATTTGTTTTTCATGTTCAGATATGTTATAAAATAAGCTAAAATGTTCGCTAGACTTAACTTTTTTTTAATCCTAAAAATAAATCCCGGAAATTCTTTTTTTAAGCATTCTAAAACAGGATCCCCCCTTCCACCTTAATAGGTGCCCTTCTACGAATTATGTTTGAAGAAGGACCCAATACTTGGTAGGGAAGGTATCAATAACATTTGGCTGAGAGAAACTAACACCTTTGTTCAAAATTTAAAAGTAAAATGAATTACGTTGAAAAGGTGCAAAAAAACACATGTCTAGGCGTTTCAAGAAATAACTTTTTCAATTCTAAAGCAGGCCAGTTCATGGATGTAAAGTCACTCATCTTAAGGTTTCGGGTAGCGTGTGAGAGGGGGATTTTCATTAATTCTAGGGGCTTGCTTTCAACTCTTATCACGGGCATCACCGTGCGCTGAAAGATTTCATATCACGCAGAAAGTAAGTTTTTCGTGCATTTTTGTATCTCCTTTGAGGTTTTTATGGTGACAGAGGACCTTCGAAATTGTAACACTTGTGATATGGAAAATTCGCCACTGCCTAGATTTGGTTGGCTGAATTTTGGGGAGAGAATCATAAAAAACAATCTCTTAGGTTCTTCGAACACCTAATCTTTTGATGATTATGAAGATTTGTTGCTTGTCCCTAATCATTTCAATTTTTTCCGTTATTAATTCAAATGCTTAACATTTTGTTAATTTTTACTTTTTTAATCTTTTATTTTTTTTAGCTCTTTACATGGATTTTATTCCTTCCATATGGGCATACACGTAAGTCTTTCACTTACATACAGGCAACACACTTGCAAACATGAGAAAAACTCACACGGCGAATACTCAACATATAAGGATACGGGTATTTTTCACGAATAGTAAACATGTGTTCAGTACCATTTAAAATACGTAAATCCATTAAATTTTAAAACCTTTCACAAATCAAAAATTTTGTCGATGTAATTTGGAGAGAGTAGAACGCAAAAATTACATTTAAAAGTACAAGATTTTCTTCAATGTGCTTTTTTACCAGAGTTTTTTTTTTTTTTTCTGTAGTTATTCAATGAATTATGTCCGCCTTTTTTTTCCTTCCTTGGTTACATTCTTAACTACTCCATTCTTAGGTTACCAACCATCTTTTCCAACAACATCACCAGCCATTCGGTATCGACCTCGTCGCCACGAATCTTCTCCGTGGCAGGGAGATGGGCGTCCCTGGATACAACCATTTTCGAGAGTGGTGCGGACTGGGGCGAGTCGAAACATTCGCGGAACTCGAGTTCTACATGAGCAACGGCACAGCTTTCAAGTTCTCTCAGCTCTACAAGTAAGTTATCTCTGACATACTTTTGAGAAAATAACATTGAAGTCTTTTGTGTTATTGGTGTCTAAGCGTAAATTTGCTCGTTGCGTTGATTCCTAGAATGAATCCTTTATAATCAAGTTTTCTTTGTGCTGGTGAAAAGCCAACTTAACAGAAACCAACAGCCATATCCACAATATACGTTGTGATCGTTTTTAGTACATTTACTGGCAAGCTAAAAATGTTCACCACTGGGCAACGTTGGGCACGAACTATCATATCTCATTTAACATATGACACCCTGACGTCCATCGCACCTACCGTTTGAACAGTTTATCGCTTTTAGAGGCTTTAGTGAGCCCAAGCAGATGGGACACTAAGTACTATCACATCTGATTGCCACTGTCCCAATGGAAAAATTAAAATATTATTGGCTATCATATATGATGCCCATGGCAATCAAAGTGCTAATCTAAACACAGCATATACAAATACAAATGTGACACCACCAAATAGCTCTGAGCCCAGCTAGGTTGGTCCTGGTCAAGTCTGAAAATATAGTAATCCTTCCGGTTATTGTTTTCTCTGAAATGAAAAACTCTCTCAGGTCAAGGTCTCCAACTTTACAGAGCCTGACAATATAGTATGATGATTTGTCCTTACTTGTCCCCGTAGGCATCCGGACGACATAGATCTGTGGTCAGCAGGAGTATCCGAGAAAGCGATGTCAGGTGCACTGGTGGGTCCTACTTTTGCGTGCATCATCGCCCACCAGTTTCGAATGCTGAGGAAAGGAGATCGATTCTGGCACGAAAACCCAGGATTGCCCTCTTCTTTTACGCCAGGTAAGACGCCAGGTCTTTTTGAATACTCAGTATTTACTCACTTTTTGAGCTATCGTGGGCTACTTATTCAATAGTATTCTGTATTACTGTTTATAGTCATGTCAGAAATTATGTCCGGGATCACATCAATGTTGATGGAATTTGAACGTCTAATGAAGATGAAATGCTATGTTTTAATGCGGCGAGAACAACGGTGATTCTCACCGAATGCAATTTTCTTATTTACTTTTTTTTAAATGAATGAATTATACGTGTGCAGAGTACAGGCCATGACGGCTTTTCAGCCGAATATTATGGTAATATCCAAAATAATAATTGAAAAAAACCATTGAAACTGCAGTGTGGTCGAACCTAACCTGGTAACATTGTGAAGGCCATGCAAATTCTAATCACAGCATTACGACGTTGCTAGGCTAAATTTGTCTCAACTATAGCCATTTTAATGCTTAAACAATACGGGCAGAAAAAAAAAACAAAAGAAAAACCAATGCGCTATTATTCTATCTTTGGGAAAACCTAACCTGTCAGAGGCGTAATACTGTGATTAGGTGCTGCATAGCTTTTACAATGCTGCCTTCCAGGTTCGGTTTGCTCCAAATATAGCTTCTCAATTTCTAAAGTGTGACCATCGTTTGCGAAATAGGTTTGCAGTTATGTAATAGCTGTTTAAGTTTAGAACACGACCAGGGCCCGATCAAGTCAAGATGGGGCCCAGTTCCTCGTGAAATTTGGTGCCCCTTTACAAAAAACTCTGCTCATTTTTAGAGTAATAGTTTCCAATAAGAAATAAATAAATGCACCCTATTTCGGCACCCCAAAGAATGTGGTGCCCAGGTCCACAAACTTGCAGAACTGTGCTTTAATCAGGCCCTGAACGCATTCGTCCCAAATACGCAATGATTTGTGATTGATTTTCACAAGGGCGATCGGAGCCGCTATGAATTCCTTCCCTACCCTTTTTAAGGCACATAAACATCTTAACCGAACCCAATTAAAAAAATAAAAGAACAATTTTCATATTATGTAACACAGCAACTTTATATGTGGGTACATCTGTTCAGTTCTAAATGAATTGTATTAAATTAAAATTAGCTGCTATAAAAAAATATACGATTTTCGTTCCGGCCTCGGGACAACGTGACGTGACTACTTGCTCTGCTGACCCTATTATTAAAGTTTTACCTTACACTAACTATTACGGGATGCACAATTGCCGTATTCGTAAATGAAACTAATTTAGGAACAAATTAATCTACGCAAGAAGTTATGTCAAGAACTAAACGAGCCTACTTCCCGTTTAACAAGATCAACATTCTAGCAAATTCTTTCTTTTAACAGTCTTTTAATTGTCGGAGACAGCAAATTTATATCAAGCATATCTTTTTTGCGTACAATTTTGACTTCTAAAAACGAATAAAGCTTCTCACAACAATAAAGAAAAAAAATCAAAGTTTTCTCGAATTGGACTATTCACTCAACATTTGTTAGGGGAGGAGCAGGTTGTTTGAATGGTTCAAAGTTGAACGAGAAATTGTTCATATGGAAAAGTCAAATTCATAAATAAGGTGTCCTTGCCAATATCTTACTTCTTACAAAAGTTCTTTTTTTTTGGGGGGGGGGGGGCAGATAGACTGACAGACACACATTTTCACCATGTCAAAACTCTACTTACCAATTATTTAATTTATTTTTGACCTTTTTTCTTTTGACTTTGCGATATTTTTAAGATGCATTAAGCCACTTTTAATGCTTTTTGCGTCTTTATTTTACTTTAAGAGCAAGAATCTGAGAAACTGTCACGCCTAGCACTATGAGGTGATTCATGACCTCTCAGACTTTCTACCAAAAAATACCAAATGTTTATTATCTTATTGAAAGACCAAATCCAGAATGTTTTGCTCTAAAGTTGAGTTGTTTAGTTTTTATGGATCACTAAAGTTGAAGGTGCGGCATCAAAAATTAAGCGGATTTTCAAGACATGGAAGTTGCTGTGAGCCAAAACTCTTACCAGGAACTGTTGAACTCAAATTTTCTTGTTGTATATGGAATATAGAAGGTTGAAACTTTACAAAATGAATGTTAAATTTGTGGTAAGTTGTTGCCGTAAGGTCAGTGAAAAATTTCTTTACAAAAAATGCACAGGAAAGAATACATTTTTTGTAAAAAAATTTTTCTCATTTCACCTCAAAGGACTCAACTGTTCTGTTAAGACAAAGAATAGAGTATGACATTGACAAAAAAAATATTTTAATATGTTGTTGGCAGAGGAAGTTATGACCGTTTGAATATCGGTAAAATATGACATTTTTCATATTTGAGCCTTACGCAACTAAAAGCACGTTGAACTTTCCTCGGTTATTTATACATTATTTTAAAGTGATTACACTTTTCTTTCAAACGACACTACTTTTGCCGTGCCAACTGAAATGTACAAGCTGTTTTTGGACCTCAAAAACGCTAAAAAACGTCAAAAATGCCTTGTTTTGAGCGCCTTCACTGACCTTACGGCAACAACTTACCACAAATTTAACATTCATTTTGTAAAGTTTCAACCTTCTATATTCCATATACAAAAAGAAAATTGGAGTTAAATAGTTCCTGGTAAGAGTTTTGGCTCACAGCAACTTCCATGTCTTGAAAATCCGCTTAATTTTTGATGCTGCACCTTCAACTTTAGGGGTCCATAAAAACTAAAAAACTCAACTTTAGAACAAAACCTTCTAGATTTGGTCTTTCAATAAGATAATAAACATTTGGTAATTTTTTGGAAAAAATCTGAGACGTCATGAATCACAGGCGTGACACTCTCTCAGATTCTTGCTCTGAACGGGAAAGTAGGCTAAAAAGAAATGGAATTAACACTTTTATTGGTGAAGCATTCTTTAACTACAAAACACTTTATCTTCTAAAATGGTTTGAAAATTCTTCTCTTATTAATTAATTTATTCATTTTATTGCAGGTCAATTGAGAGAAATTCGAAAGACAATACAATCGAAGATAATATGTGAAAATGCAGACGACGTTCCAACGATACAAATCTGGGCAATGCAAATTCCACATCCCCTCACGTAAGTACAGCATGTTTTAAATATTCCGCATTTGGTTAGGACTGCTTTTCCAATCAGCTTCTAAAACAAAAATTCATGTTTAGGAACCCGAGGCTCCTTTGCGAAGACTTGCCAGACTTAGATTTAAGTTATTGGGCAGAAGATGTTATGTCGGGAGAGTTTCGATACAAAATGTGATTTTTTTTCTTTGATAAGAAAAGCTACTATGTATTGAATTGTAAGGCATAATTTATTTTGTGATGTTTTTCTTGTACATATTTGTAAATAAAGTTTTTTTTAAGGAAATTAATATGGCATAACTTTTACGCAAGTGTTAAAAATCTTTAAACTGTTTCCTTTTTTAGAAATCGTAAAATTTCTTATAACTCCATTACTATTGAATTAGAGTTTAATTTTAGACTTTAAATGTGCGAACAATATTTTGGACAGTGATGTTGACTTAATCACAGGTAGACACTAACTAAATAGATTATTGTCGTCCCTGTTGCTGCGTTATACTGTTGCTATATCTTTGCTGTAAATGCGAGAGTTTTCTTTTTTTATTTTACATCATGGAAAAACCTGGAGTCAATTAGTATTTTTTAAACTTCATTAAAGTATCAATAAGCATATTATTTTTCTTTTGAACTGCTGCTTTGGGGCTTTACTGAGAGATTCGTAGAAATCAACTCAAGCTGCACTACTTTTATCGTTTTAAGGACCATGACCGTTGCGGTATACAGTATGGACGTTTTAATGCATAAAACTATTTAGCACTGTAAAAAATATAAAAATAAAAAAGGCTGAAGTACTTCTAGAAAATTTCAAGGCAACTGTGATTCTAGAAACTTTTCTAGCTACAATGCATTTATTTCTTAAGTTAAATTCTTTTCTCGTATCAACAGACACAATACCAGGATATTTTAGTTTACCATAATAAAGGGGAATAAATCAAAGCTTTAATTCTTACCTCCCAATCCTTCAGGTGAATGTAGCTGCTCATTAGTTCTTCCCCTTCTTAATTGAATCGATTACCACTTTAAAAAATATTGCACTTGAATATAGTCTATTTCTTCTTTTAATTCCTTCTTTGTATAAAATTTAACATATCAAGCTCCGAATTACGCACTGTTTCAAAAACTGAAGCTACAGTTTTGCCCAATTTAGTGTTTAACGACGAGTATTCTTCATTACACTTCTAAATTAATCGAACAGAAATTAACTAAACATTAAGGGCCCTGCTCCACATCAGCGGAAAACGCGAGCGTAAAGCAGAAACGTAAAATGGTTTACACAGTGTTCCTATGGAAAGTACCCGGATTTTCGGTTTCTGCCTTCGGTTTCGGTCGCGTTTTCCGCTGATGTGGAGCAGGGCCTATCGAGTGCGCTATAGGTTTATGTAGAATTGTTACTGACAGTAAATGAAAAATGCTGTTTCGCAATAACGTTAGAGAAATGTAACTAAACATAAACATTCAAGTCGTACAGAACGCAAGCATCACACGACAAAATTAACAAAATTTCAATGGGTGTCTGGCGAAATGCAAGATAAATATCGCCAAGTTGGCTTTGCTAACGGACAATTTCTAACCACTACGAGATATTACTATGAATTACATCTTATCAATGCTCTCAACAGTAAAGTATATTTATTTCATAAGAGATCGAACCAACTTTTAGTTTTGAAGGGATCCACTATATTAACTCATTGGAAGGGAAGTTATAAGAAGAGGGGCTTTTCGAGATTTAATTTTTAGGAGAAGGGAGGGGGAGGAATTTTCAATTTGCTGAACAAAACTCCAAATTTACCGAATTATTAAATATGAGCATAGTATCATTGTATTTTTTTAATTGCAATTTTGCAGGTTGTCTCCAAATTTGCCAAATAATTAAATTTTGGAGGTCACAGAGACCTCCCTTGACCTCTTATTGGGACGGATAAGTACTACATTCATAGACTTAGGAGGATTGCTGCGTTTTATAAGACAAAATTGTGTTGGTGTAGCGAACAATCTATTCAGTTAGTAGCGGCATTTATGCTCCGCACACTTCTAAAATTTAGAAAAACTTACTTTAGCTTATTTAAAATATTAATTCAATGCTCTTACTCTTCACAAAACTCGAACAAAGGTAGTATACACAACTAGTGTATGGTGGTATATAAACGATATAATCAAGTGAGAAATGAGCAAAATTTCAAATTTGAAGAAAAACATCATCATTAGTTTAACTTCGACTACAAAAACTAACCGGAAAATATAACATTGTAAAAAATTTTGCGCGAATCGTAGTATTGGAGAGTAAATGAGTCAAAAGAAACTCATAACTAGATCACATAAAACCTTTTCTCTAATAATGTTTTATTTTTTTTAAAATTTCTAAATTGATTAGATGTGCTACAATTGTTGCCGGTGAGCGACATGTAAACGAGCTATGTCAAGTATATAGAGGAAAAAAGCTTTTAAAGAAACTTTTAAAAGTGAGGACATTAATTAAGGAAAATATCGAAAACCTGTGGGAAGGTGTTGTACCTTGGGCCACTTATTTTAAGAGTTGTTTCTTGATACGAATTTACATTGTACAATCAAATTTTTTATAGGGAAAGACCACTCATATATTTAGCTTCTTAAAAATATATTTTAAGGGCCAGGGGGAAAAAAGATGAAAGTGACCAAAAAGCGATTTCGAGAAAAACGAAGAACATAGTTTGATTTCTCGTAATTTCTTTTGTAATTAATAAAGTTTCCATGCACATTTCGGACAATTCTCATGTGTTTTCCCCCTTGTTGTTCTACTAGATGATATTACTCCTTCATAGCCCCTAAATAGTGCTAATATCTCAAAATTGACGAAAAAGTGACTTTCATCTTTTTTCCCCTTGGCCCTTCATTTGCTTTAAAGAAAATATTTAAAATAAAGTGGCAAAATGTAATAAAGTACGAAAATGCAAAATGGGCCAAGGTACAACATGGTGCTGTAACTTGGGTCACATAGTGTTGCACCTTGGGCCACCTTTAAAAAAGTGAATTCAAAAGCAAATGTTGTATTTTCTGAAATCTACAGCAAAAGAAATTTGACAAAGTTGGCGCTCCGATTGTCCAGTTTTAATTGGTACTATCTCAATAGCACTATCTCAATGTCATCAATGTTAATGACATAAATATCTTCTTTTTCTATGAAAATTTTTTCTGTATTTCCTTGTAAAACTTTATTTCTCATTCGCATCCAACTAAATACTTTTTACTTCTGCAACAAAATAAGAAATTTTCTTATGCTACCCCAAGGTACAACACGTTCTCCTATTATTTAAAAAGTTTCAGAAGTCCAAAATATATCAATCTGTATTCACTTACGTTAAGCTTTGAATTGAACTTGTTTACTTTATCATCTACCAAATTTATAATTCATATCATTTGTTTTTATTTTTAGCAAATATTAAAAAGTTTGACCCACTTTCCAATGACAGAGGGAGTATGAGAAAAGTTAAAAAATTAAACAGAAATAAGTTGCGATAAATAAAAAAATAATTTTAAAAGCTTTTGACTGCAATTAAAAACTGAAACACAAAATAAGAAATACAAAGAAATTAGGCACATTTTATTTTTCATTTTAAAATTTTGTTATTTGTATATGAAAAATCACAATAAAAATAAAACAATACACACAAAAGACGACATTTGTGCAGAAATTATTTTATACAGAAATCGGTAATTTCTTCTTCTAAAAGTCCTTCGTTGCTGCTGACGACGCATCCTCTTGAAATGACGAAAAACGAGGGATAAAAGCGAATACAATTTATTTAAATAACTCGAACACAACTATATGTACAAACCTTTTGCTGCAAGAGCGCCGTTCTAGTATCGATTGCGCTATGATTAAGTTATCATACAAGTCGCCAGTGGTTTTCAAATTTATCGCTTGTGAAATTTTATAACATTGCTTGCGAGGCTTTTTTTTTTTGAAATTGTTGTTTTCAAGGTAGGAATGACCCCGTAAAAGTTCAAAAGAAACTACACTGTAAAAATAAGATGTTTTTTTACAGTATAATACTGGAAACATAGGTTTCTGTTTAAAACTGTAAAATCTCAGTCATAAACTGTAAAAATAGCAATTTTATAGTTTATTACCATTAAATCAACTGTATTATATTCTAAAAACAACAGTATAATACTGGAAGCACATGTTCCAGTTTAAAATTGTAAAATTCACAGTAATAAACTGTGAAACTCGCAATTTTAGTTTATTACGGTAAACTAGTAATTTTACAGTTTACTACTCTAAAATTCGCAGTTTTACAGTTTATTACTGTGAAATTACTGTAATAATAGCTGTATCATGCTGTAGAAACAACATTCATTTTTTTACAGTGTAAACGGTCATTCCGCGAAAAAGCCGCCATCTTGTTCCGCACGTGATGCTCTCATGCATTTCATTAAAAAGTAGTGATTTTAAAGGTTGATGAACAGAATTTTGTTGGTTAAGAAATCACAAATCGGTGTGGGATTCTTTAGCCAAAAAACTTTATTCATTACCTTTAAAAATGACTACTTTTTGATGAAATATATGAGCGTCGGATGCGGGACAAGATGGTGGTATTTTCGTGGCATGGCCCTAAATACGTTTGTTCTTTGAATACTATTGAAAGTGGATAATGGTAGAAAAATACCGTTATGCTATCAAATTTTGTCTCAGAGGCAAAGCAAAATCAGCGTGAGGGGCACGCATTTTTTCCCCTTTTTAACGCAATCAAATCAGAGGACCGAATAAGTACTAAGTGGTAAACGTGCTAAATGACTTTAAAAAAAAAGGAGAATTTTAGTTCGAAGAGCACGTTGTTAATTTTCAAGCATGCACTGTTAATTTGTTCGAAGGAAAAACTCCTCTTTCAGCTGAATGAGCTAAGAACAGGGCTACTACTAGGTGCATAAATTTTTTTAACAGTAATAATTACTGAAAACACTTGTTTAGAGTAATTTTGTAGCAGAGGCACATTTATACTTTCATATATTACGTATTTAACGCGCTAAATCAGCATACATTCTTTCATAATTATTACGAGTCAAATATTTTTTGCGTATTATTAATTTGTTAAGATTGTGTACGATTAACTTGTTAAGGTAAATTGTTAAGATTGGAGCCTTAATTTTGGCGACCAATATGAAACAAAAGAAAAAGAATCGCATTCAAAAACTTATTCGTAATAAATTTTATACGTACTGGAAATAGTCTAAGGCTCTTCAAACCATTTTTATTTTATTTTATTATTTTTAATTGACTGTCATCAAAGTTCTCATTCTTGTACAACAAATATACTATTTTTTCGTCACGTTTTTATTTTCAGAGCATCTTCTGTTGTTTTTGTGGACATAATTTTTGTATTCTTAAGCTTGACACATGTTGGGGGTTATTCCTCCCTCAAAAATTCGTAAAAGTGATCAGAACAATCCTGCATTAGAGTATAAAGCAGTAATAAAATAAGCAAAAGAGTTGATATTTAAAAAAGAATGAATGCAGACATCCACATGCACAATACGTCTCTTACACTGTTAAAATAAATCCATCACATGAAGGCACAAATATTTAATAAAAACTGCTCAAATTAAGTTTCAGAGTTAACAAACAATAATCCATGTGAGTAGATTTATAAACTTGCAACTCTCAAACACGTTTCATTGAAGTTTTGTGCATTGAAGGCAAATGGTTTTATTTACTTTACAGTTGGTGCAATAATAATCCTTACGCATCGTTTGTCCTAGTAAACATATTTCAATAAAAACACAACAAGAATAAAATGCTTTGGACACTACAAAAATGGCACTAGTTTGCAGTTTTGTATGAAAGTTCTATCATTTTTGTACAAAAAAGGAATTGCTTTTCAAGCATATAAAATGCAACATAACATTCTAGTGGTAGAACATAAGAGTATATCGACTGAAGTCTGTTACCTTCAGATAGAGCTTTTTATATTGCCCATTTATCGTGTATTACCCGCAGTATTAGACGTTTGGTTTTAAACATGTTCTATGTTGAATAATCATAGAAGCCCGACTATATGCCTCAAAAATAATTTTAAACAATTCCGTCAAAAACTAAGAGAAAAAAGTAATAAGTTAATTTAAAAAAAAATCCAACTACAAAGTATCTATAAAATACGTGGAGAATAATAGTATTACTGAAACAGAGAAGTGCATTAAATTTATTTCAAAGATGCCTTCTGTTCATTAAACTATTCCCGTTAATTAAATTATTTTCATTAAAATGTTTAATTTTGGGATTTTGGGCCAAATTACGTTAAAATTATAATAACTAATGCTACAAAATTATGTACAATATTATCACTTATAAAATATTACACTGCTATTTAAAAATTAGGCTCTAAAATGATGTAAGGCAATTATATTTAAATGAAGCAAAAACTAATAACTTTAGTTACAATATAGTGAAATTTTTGTTTTATTTAAATTTTAAATTATGGTTTCTTCTGTAGTCATGCTTCTATCGACTATTTTGTATTTGCACAAACCAGCTCATGCAAATAGATGCTACTCATGAATGTGTCTAAAGTTATTCAATAGTTTCCTCGCTAATAGATGAGCAATAAATATTTTTTGTGATGTTAAGTTGCGAAGAATTGAAACTTATTGAGCAATCAGTACATTGAGCAGAAATTCATAAGAATGTCACGAACTAAAAATAAGAATTACGCTGGGCTAAAGATGAAATAGTTATAACAATTTTTTAAGCCTTAATAGAAAGTCAATTTAATATTTCTCTGATGCAAAGTGGCAAAAATTTGCGTTTAGATTTATTTCTAAACTTCATATTGAGATACTTTTGACAAACACATTTCATACTTAATTACGCATTTTAAAAACTTTTTCAGGCTGGTATGTAAAAATGTATTACATTATGCTTTTTGATATTTATAAACGCAAAATACTGCGATAGTAACTCCATATATGCCCGCCAAATTTTACCATTACACCGCCGCAAAATCAAGGGGAACAATATAGCAGATAAAGTTGACTTAAGGTTACTATAAAAAAAGTCGGCCTGCTTTCTAACAAATAGCTTTAAAGTTTTAATATTTTTAGCCATTTTGAGATCTTCCTAATCTAGTAAATAACCATTATATTAAAACGAATTATGGCATCAAATATTACATTCAAAACAAAACTAGCACTAATAGCAAAAACGACTCATACAACAAAGAGGTGCGTAAATATCTGTCATTCACAGAACATGCAATTTGATGGGTTATAGGTTATTTGAATCAGTTTATATTTATTAATTGGCAAAACCTTTATTCACATTTTAGAATAAAAAGAGCAAGCTAATGTAGGAACGACGAAAATTGCTCTCATATATCATGTCATTTGCAGACGACGATTTAATAAAATTCTCGCTTAACTCTTATAGTTTACACATTTAGGAAGACTTAATTTTTCAAAAAGCAGTGTAGACTCTTTTCAAACTTGTAAAATTCTAAAATGAATCTATTTTTCGCTAAAGAAGTCAGGATTTAATCTAGCACAATGAATTTAAATCACTTTTACCTCTGCCGTTGCATAATTTGTCAATTTGTCTGTATTAAAAATGTTGCTAAAACTTCATCATTATTGAGACGCACTAAAACTTCACAATTGTTCAAAAAGAATATGGTTTATCACTTGAGATTGCTTTTACACACAAGAGTTAAATTATTTACAATCATTATTATTTTAAGACACAATATCTTTTAAAACTTCACTTGATACAATCAAACCATTTCGTATATTGAATGTGTGAAAATAATAGATGAAATATTACTTTAAGGCCTCGCAAACGTATTAAGGTAAAAACACCAGTAGTTGACACTAAAGTTGCAGTTGATACTTATAAAGAAAAAAAAGTTAAATTAACAAGAGAAACATATGCGCTAAAAGATCAGCATTGCACTGGAAGGCAAGCATTGCAAATTTAAGCACCATTTTGAAATTTTCATATTTTTGTACAATTTTGTTATTTGTCTTGTTAACTATGCTTTCTTTATAAGTGCCAAACACTATACTGCTTAGATTAGGTGTAAATAAAAAACTATGCAGCCTGGCGGCATCAACCACGTGTTTGGCGCTGCCATTAACAAATCAGCGCCAAGCAGGTGACGAATATTTGGTTAAATTTTCTTTTTTGGAGACAAAATCTTCAAAAGTGGCAAACTTTCTGGAACTTGTTTACTTTAGGTCCATCTTTTCGCCGAACAGAGTATAGTGCTGTGCCAACTACTGGTGGTATTACCGTACAGATAACCCTTTCATAGGGCTCAAATTTCGATTAGCATCTTATATGGCATCTTTTCACAAAAACCATGAAAACCACTGGGCGAGTTCCACTTAAAAAAGTCTCGTATCCATTTTGTCTAACCTCGAACAGGTGACGCCCGGGTAAGTCTTAAATATGTTCAAATGTACAACAGGCACGGATGAATGTACAAACAAATCGGCGCTTCAGGATGTGGTCCTACTTCTTGTAATTCGTGTCTCGCCACTTGCTCAAGTCCAGTCGGGGGATGTCGTCTGTGCCGCAGTCTAGCCTTGGATTCCTGCAGAATAATTATAGAGATTGTGAGTGAAAACAATTTGAGACTCAATTTTGAAGAATCGATCGAAATTCAAATCCTCCTAAATGCTAAATGCCTACTACATTTGCTTCGCTATGGGAGACATTAGTTCCCCCTTGAGCGCCACCTTGCGGCAATCCGATGATGCCGTTGTTCTGGTGATAAATCCATAATATTCGAATTAAATTTTTTATTGGCAAATTTTTAAATTTAAATTTAGAAATTAACCAATCGTTAATTTATCTTGTCTCGAAGAACTCCAATAGATGACAGTAAGTTGTAAACCAAGGTAGAAATTTTGCTCCTTGCTAAAAACCAGAAAGCAGTAGGCATTTAGTATTTAGGAGGCGTTGCTCTAAGTAAATATTAGACTGTGGAAATAC
Source organism: Uloborus plumipes (assembly GCA_038373865.1). Classification (NCBI taxonomy): domain Eukaryota; kingdom Metazoa; phylum Arthropoda; class Arachnida; order Araneae; family Uloboridae; genus Uloborus; species Uloborus plumipes. The sequence continues at coordinate 18,556 of JAXGGA010014532.1, forward strand.
ATGGTATAAGAAGTGCAATTGAACAACTTACGTGTGTGGATCTGCCATCGCCATGGCATTATATTGGACTGTAAGCATTTCGTCAGCATTATCACACAAGATTCGTGCCAGACGCACCTTGCGAATTTCTTGAAGTTGTTCTGCGGAAAAGAGAATCGAGACAAAGTCAATTTCGGGCTGATTGAAAATATAAAACTATATTATCCAGTATGCATACATATGTAAAGCCACAAACGAAATATTAACATAATACCTCATACATTATAAAATAGGTTTGAAAATAGTGTGTTCTTTCTCCCGTTTTTTTTTCTTTTTGTTTTATTATGAAAAAGCACTAGCGTAAAATAAAAATTGAAGTGTCAACTTTAACTTTGCTAGTATAACAGAGAGTTTTTTTTTGTTCTGTTATTACTATTCAGGGGAGCCATCAATTGAGTAATTAGATAACTATAGTTGGGGGCAAACCTACTATTGCATTGAAAAGGCTAAGCGGATCCTAAATTGCAGCATCACAACGCTACCAGGTTAGGTTTGCCCCAACTATAGACCAGTAGGCTGCTTTTCACACTAATATATTTAATATTTTTTTCCTTAGGCCAAAACAGTAAAACGAAGAATGTGATCCTTTTCTTTTGTGCTAAAGTTGTAACAAAAACCTCAAAAACTAAAGACTATCTTGTTCTCCTTTTTAAAAAAAATATGCAGAGAGAAAGAAAAAAGGGTGCGGAATGGTCACTTTTTTGTAAATGTGATGCGTAGCAAAAGTTTGACGCAGAAAAAAAAGTGCTTTCATCGTTCTAAATTTTACTTCTTTACATATAACCATCAATATATAATATTGTATAGGGAACCTTACTCAACTTGTGCGAATAGTGTATCTTAAATTAATTGACGAGATCCATAAACCTGAAGCTATAGGAAAAAGTTGTCACTGAACTTTTCGCAAAAGAAGGTGGTCCATGTAAGAGACTCTATATTGGCTATTAGAAATTCGATGAAGATGCAGTTATGGACATCAGCAATGTACGTTACTGGCTGAAGAAGTTCGATAACGTAAGAACAGAACTTTCTGGTATACCGAGCAACAGTGTAAAGAATGTAGGTACCTGGCGTAAAACTGGAAGGCCATCCGTGGTTCTCGTACCAGAACCTGTCTCCTCTTCGGATGTTGGCGAACTGTTCGCCGATGAGGCAGGCGAACGTTGGCCCCACAATGGCACCTGGGATTGGGTACTCGGCGATACCTATGCTCCATAAGTCGATGTCATCGACTGTCCTGGGAAGAAAAAGATGTCAGTTAAATTTCTGCAAGTGTTTATTGGGTAAAGATTCACTTCTAAATTAAAAAAAAAAAACAAGTATGTACTGTAAAAGAGTGTACTTACTTGTATAATTTGGCATATTTATGAACTGTGTTGTTGGGTATTATACCGGCTAAGTCATAGAAGTCCCTAACTTTGGGCAGGCCGCAGTATTCTCTGTACCTGTTGTATCCGGGTAGACCGTGCTCTCTTGCCCTTTGAACGTTCACGGCGGCCAAATCCATACCAAAGTTGTCTCCTGGTTTTTCAAACAAGTGGTTGGTAACCTATGTTTAAATGATTATTAGTAAACTTGGTGAGCAACATATGCAACAGTATTTGAAGAGAAGACGAAACGGGAAAATTTCTACACATATTTTAAAATTATCTATGTTACTTGTAACTCTAAGTAAATAAATGAATGAATAAATGAAATGAATAATAGGTCATTCCATAGAAAACGCTGCCAGCTTGTACCACACGTGACGCTCTATATTTCATTGGAAAGTAGTAATTTTAAAGCTAATGAAAATACAAAAATTTGTGATTTCTCAACCAACAAAATTTGTTCATTCGCTTTTAAAATCGCTACTTTTTTATAAAGTACATGATCGTCACGATGACGACTTTTTTTGTGGAATGGCCTTAATGAAGTAAAACACACATACACATATATATCAGAAGAACAATTAAAAAAAAAACTACATGTACATTTTAGGGAATAAGCAATGTCTTTGGCTAAAATTATGCATGGGTGTCCCTCTGTTTTTGATTTAGATTTTTGGGAATGCTATTATATCTGGAAAAATTCGAATTCTGTAGTTAATGATTTGTCGAGCACACCCCCTTTCCCTGGTATTTGGAAATCTTTCCTCTAATATTCATTTGTCCAATACGTTTTTCTCTGCACATAGATGTCACTGGTGCTCCTCTGACGTAGTAGCTTCCGGTTCCCACTTCTATGTGGCTTATTTATTCTGGTTCAGCTTAGTTTCACCTGTTCACTTGTCAGTCTTTGGCATGTGAACCTGTCTTTTTATTTTTATTTTTATTACTGATGATAGGACTTGCAGTTTATAGCCCCAAAACAGCTGTTTGCTGAGTTTTTAAACTCTTTTATTCGTATGAATTTGTACTTTTTAAACGTTGTCTATTTTTACTCATTTTACTCAATAAGCAGTGTGCTGTAGTTTGCAGCCTCAATATTTTTCCTAAAAAGCATTTGCACATCTGTACTGTTGCCTTTTTATCTTCAAAATCTCACTCTTGTACCTTGTTATGTACCAACTCCAAAGTGGTGAAACATGTACCAGCTACGAAACGGATCTATGAAATAATAGTGAGAAATACAACGGTAAAAAAGCACAAACAATCAATTGACTGTGGGCACGTGTTTCGAAATTTATAGGAAGTCCTATTTCAGTGCAAAAATTGTGAGTTTTTGAATGTAAAGTCTATCGAAAAAGGTTTTCTCAGAATTATCTGCAATTGAATGTGAGTAAAAATAAAAGAACTCAAAATGCTAGAAGAAATGTCTTTGGGCTTAGTGGAAAAAACTTGAGTGGAAGTACAATTCGGCAAAACGACAAAAACGAAAAAGGAAATATTTCACGACACACAAATCGGAATAAACACAACACAAGTTATTGCCTTTTAATAATGTATAAGGTTATAAAAATATTGCGATGGCAATCGTAAACGAACACAGTTCCCTGAAACATGCTTTAAACGCCTAAGTGAAACTTTTGAATAATAAACACCGTTTAAATAAAACACCGTTTCATTTATATTTTTACTACCGATGCTGGAAAAGCAGGAAGTCAGAACCTCTTCCTTGTTTCCAGCCACTAAACTCTAATAGTTCTTATCACTCAGCTGTCTTTCAAAATGCAAAAATACATTCCCCCTTCAGCTATATTTGGTACAACAAATAATTTAGAACGTAACGAACATTTCACCTAATTTAGAAAGGTGAAAAGTGAAAAATGTTAAGTGAAAAATGTTTATGTTGTTTTAAACTCAAGCGGTGGACTCTCTAGGAACTAAGTAAACATTAACATCGCTCATTATGCGTGTTTATCTAACTTTCTACTGAAGTTGAAGTGTTTTTACTTTCATTTTTACGTTCAAACAAGCAAAGGTACTCAGGTTTTTTACTGAGTAAAATAGAGTATCGAATGAAGGATCAATTAATTTCACCCAGATTTATTTTCAGTGAACGTGATGAGGTTTTTGATGCTGGGTGTCATTTTGAAGTCTTCCGCTGAAAAAACAATTGTTCATTTATTCAAAACTAATTGTTTGTTTCGTGTTTAATAACTTAAGAGCCTTAATTGGTTACATGCAGCACAGGAAATTTATTTAGCAATTTTGTTCGTTTCTAAACGTCTTGTGGGAGACAGTGTGGAGAACTGATTGCATGGGCGGAGTTAGACTTTTGCGTCTAGGAGGCCCCTAGCCAAAAAAGCAATAAGATAAGCTCGTCGTACTAAAGGTATGCCAGATAAGAATTAAAAAAAAAATTCTAAATCGCGAAGAATCATTAAAATATCGGCACAATTTCGACAAATTCAACGTGCCAGGATTAGAGATAGTCCTGACGGATAGAGGGTCAGGACCTTGTATCAGGATTGTTTTCCTTACCTCTGTGGTGATAGAAGGATCCATCCTGTAAGCTTCCTGATTGATGAGACCGAGGATAAAGGTGTCGACGATGCCGGGCTTGTAGAGATCGTAGGGCTGCAGGAGCTGTCTGGAAAGACGGATTGCCTCTGAAAAACAGCAACATTTCCTCATAAGTCCGTGATATTTCCAGATTAATCTCAGGAGATATAACAACTAATTCTTCTGCTGGTCTTGAAAAACTTAAGCTTGATTCCCATTACGAATTTTGAAAGTTTCAGTATGATTCTAACTGTTTTTTCAAAAATTTTTCTCTTACGAATGTTTAAAGCTTAAGGAGGATTCATGCTAACGAATCTTGAAATTGCAAGAACTATTCTTATAATGAATCTTGGAATTTTAGAAATGATTCTTATCGTGAGTCTTGAAAATTTAAGAATGATTCTTATTACGAATCTTCAATCTAAAATGTTTTTTGCTACGAATCTTCAATGCTTAAGAAAGATTCTTATTACAAATCTCTCTCTTTTTCTACGGTACTTAAGAATGATTTTTGCTGCAGTGTTTAAGAATGATTCCTTTTACGAATATTCAATATTTAAAAATGATTCTTAAAGGCAGTTTGAAAATTTAAGAATGTCTCTTGTTACAAACCCTCAATATTTAAGAATGTTTCTTAATGTGAATTTTGAAAGTTTAAAAATGGCTCTATATTTAGACAGAATAGTAGAACTAAAGAAATAAATGCAGTTTTGTACAAATAGCTTTTACTATGCGTAAATATACGTCCTACATTTCTTTTTCTCTGAAATTTTTAATTTAAAATTTTTTAAAGCTACTTTAGGATTAGACGAATTACAATTTTTGAGTGTTGGGATCAAAAGATCCTACTTTCATTTTATTTCAGACTTTATAGTGTGAACCAAGCTGATGAAAATAGTCTTTAGATTAAAAAAATATATACGAGGCGCGTTCAAAAAGTAAGGGCCGTTTGGTCACAGAAAAAAATATACTCATAAGAAAAAAAAAATGTCATATTTAGTTAGGTACAAACTTACTTTAATTCTCTACATAATCGCCATTCACTTCTAAGCATTTTTCGTACCGCTGCATCGGTTCTGTAACCCCTCTGCGTAGAAACTTGCCGCCTGAGAGTTGAACCAGTTGACAAGCGGTTTTGAGTCCCTCTTCAGTTTCAAAACGTTGTCTACCTAGCCGCTGTTTAAAATGTAAGAGGAAGTAGTCGCTAGGTGCAAGATCGGGATTGTACGGTGGGTGGTCAAAAAGTTCTCTACGAAAATCTTAAAATTTCTCCTTGGTTTTGGCAGCAGTGTAAGGATGCGCGTTGTCGGGGAGGAAGATTAGGCTTGATGACAATTTCTCATGGCGTTTGTTTTGGATCGTACGCCTTAATTTGTCGATAAATCACATAATGCAATTCCCAGTTGGCGGGATCCACGATCTTCGTGGCCATTGTTCTTTGCATTCACGGACAACAATACTACTTCAGAAATGAAATAAATGACGCTGTAGCTTCACAATGAGTCAGTTAATGGCCCAGCAGTAGTTAAATTGTGCTTCGAAGCGCCATTATTTAAATACAAGCAAACGGCCCTTACTTTTTGAACGCGCCTCGTATATTTTTCATTTCATTCATTTGAACCAGATGCTTTAAAAGTCTTGAGAAATAAAATTTTTATCAAAACAAACAATTTACGCAACGCTTACGCTTTCTACTTCCCTTATTCCGTTAAGAAATGAAACAAAGGAGTATCTTTACCTATCCTCTCGTGGAATTTGTTGTATCGTTCTGTAACGTCAGGAAGAATGCTGTGTCCAAATCGGAAAGCTGATGACTGGAATGCAGCTCTGATGCCAGCATTAATTTTCGTGCTGTATCCACCATAATAGCCCTGGAAATAAAAAGCTTACGATTTAAAATCAAATATAGAAACAACAATCAAGTTTCTCTAGTCTAGAACAGGGGTTTTCATCTTTTCCCAACCTACGTACTTCTTTTGTGTAATTAACTATAGGTCAGAATTGCCAACTTAGGGGTTTACCCCCTAAATTTAGGGGGAAAATATTTTTGGAGGGAAATCTAGGGGTATCCCCCATAAGTGAGGACTTTTTTTTTTTTGGTCATCACCCCAAGAATTTCGCACGTAGGGGTGTGAGGACCATTTTTTTTTTAGTCATCACCTTGAGAATTTGGGAATTTAGGGGTTTTTCGGGGTTTTTTTTTTCGGTTTTAGGGGAGCCAAGTTTTGGGAGTTGGCAACCCTGCTATAGGTATCATCAACAAAAATACTTTAGTTATATTGAAAGCTTATTTATAACTTTAATGTTAGTAAACTTCAATTTTAACCGCGACAGTTTGATTAAGACGAGATAATTATAAATAAAAACTTGTTTGGCAAATTCTCTATCTCAACACAGTGCATAACTTTGCATTTATATGAGCCTCTGAAACGAACATTCAAACCAAATCTGCTCTGTGAGTCAAGCAAGTATTTCCAGAACAGTATAACACTTTGTTGCGCAAGATTTAAAATTTTTTGAAACATGTTGAGCAAACACTATGAGTGGGCTTAATTGATCACCCAGGTATAGATTTCATAATAATATTTTTTTCCTGTGAATGTTTTCGCAGGGGGTGGTGTTCCCATTTGACCACACACAGTACCTAGGGCATGAAGGAAAAAAAAAAAAAAAAAAAAAAAAAAAAAAAAAAAAAAAAAAAAAAAAAAACGGTTTTTTTATGCAAAAAGATATTTATATCATTTACAACAACATAATTAAAAACCTTATACTAAAAAAAGAAAAGAGTTTTCGTGCGTCAGTTTTAATAAAAATTTTTAAAATATCAAAAAAAAAAATCATTTTTGATATTAAAATTTGAAACGAGTTGGACAAGAAATTGATGAAACAGAAATAGATAATCTTGTTGTTCTTCCACATATTTGTGTTCATTAAACTTGAAAAAAAGAAGAACAGTTATTTCAATTCAAAAATTTGGAAAAAACTGAGAATTTTTCAAAAGAATTGGTGGTTTCGGGCTTCTCAACCACGGCATCAAAGAAACAAAGAAAGGACTACCAATATTTTGTTTAATGAAACATACACAGCCGGTAATAAAATTTCTAAATTAAAGTACTGTTTGTCCCTGAAAGCTGCGCCTAGCACTTGCGAACCATTTTACTTAAAAAAGGGGTGATAAGTTGCTGGTGGGAATTTTCTGAAGTTTTCAATTTAAAACTTGCATTTGCTATCCTTTTGACATATTCAACTAAACTATATACTTGAAATTAGCATCGCACTACGTTGTTTGATACGACTTAATGCTTCTCATTATTCTTCCCCTTATCGTTATCTTACCTATCACCTCTATTTTGGAAAGATCAGGGAAGACCTGACGTATGCGTAAATACGCGGAAGGTTTTACTTAAGAAAATCAGACAGTAACAAGTTTGCGTCTGAACTAAAGGATTGTAATAGATTTGAGAATAAAAATGATGCAATGTTTTTTCTAGCAAAAAGAAAACCGGAAATTTCTAGCTCTTCCTGATCTAAAAGCTATAACTTCCGTCATTGAAGACGAACTAATTTTCATTTATGTATTTTATAAAAAAGATAACTTCAGTTTTAATTTGGTCGATATTTGAATTTGAGGTCAAGGTCAAGTTATTTTAAAGTTCATAGTTAGAAGTAAACAAAAAAAATTTTTTTTTGCTTTACTTTATGACCGTAAAAATCGACCAGACTACGGTTTTGAAAAATTGGAAGAGATAAATGTTCCCTTTACATTTAGAGATAATAATCACTGTTGGATTAAATTCACTCTCAAAAAGCCATTCATATCATCGTAAAAATAAACATTTTACAATTCCTCCGATCCTTATATCTTTGTCAATTTTTGTTTCAAACAACGTTTTTCTAATGACTACTTCGGTGCTTAAGTATACTACTAAATGCAATTATGACGTTGAGCAGCAATACCTAAATTGAAGTAGTACTAAAAGCTTACTGTCTGATTTTCTTAGGTAAAACCTTCCGCTAATTTACGCATGCGTAAGGTCTTCTGTGATCTTACCAAAATAGGGGTGATAGGTAAGATAACAATAAGAGGAAGAATAATAAGAAGCATTTTGAGCCGTATCAAACAACGTAGAACGATGCTAATTTCAAATCCAGAGTTCAGTTGAATATGTCAAAAGGATATAGCAAAAATGCAAGTTTTAAATTGAAAACTTCGGAAAGTTATCCCCCACAACCCATCACCCCTTTTTTAAGTGGAATGTTTCGCGAGTGCTAGGCGTGGTATTCACGGACGGACAGTATCTTTGTGAAAGCAGTGAAATTGTTAAATGTCAACTTTCCTGCAGATGCGAGATGGAAACAATTTCACCAATGTTTATTTCCCTATTGAAACGTTTTAGAACCACGTGTTACCTATCAGCCCCGTCATTTCAAGTTTTTCCGGGGGGGGGGGGGAATAAAAGGTGCAAACACAATGCAATTTAACGGAAAACAGCAAACCACTCCCGCTTATATGTGTAAATGCATTGATTTCTCGAAGCCAGATTGGGGGGGGGGGGGGAGGCAATTGACACATCCTTGGTCCCCCTAAATGAGGGGCCTGTTACCTATATAACAAATTTAGTGCCTAAAAGGAATTCCCTTTGGCGGTGTCTCGCCAAGTTACGGATAATCTTAAAACTGATGCAGAGCAGGTAGAACAACATAGACGCAAATCTTCAAAAATTAAGGTAATTTTGAATGAAAATGGACGAAATAAAGCAAAAATTATCCGTATATATAAAAATGAATGTACGTATATATCTATGTACGTATCTATGTATGTATCTATGTAGGTATCTACGTATGTACTTATGTATGTTCCTATGTATGTCCTTCATAGACTCAAAAACTACCCGTCGGATTTCGCTAAAAATATCACGTTTTGTTAGTGTCATCACTGGGCATATCAAGAGACCAATTAAGAAAAAAATCTGACAGGTAGTTCTTTTTTTATTCCAATTTTAGTTTAAATTTCCACATAAAATCTAATTTTTTAAAGGCTTCCCTTCATTCAAATCATTGTTTAGTGTTTCATCTCAACTTCACTTCGATAGCTAATTTTGCGCTTAATATTGTCTTTGGGGGCCTCAACGGCGCAGTGGGTCTGCCCGTCAGTTTGTAACCTCAAGAGGCGCGGGTTCGATTCCCGCCTTTGCCCTGGGTGTAACTTCCTTCTCTGTGCTGCAAATTCTTTCCTTCAATAAAATCTGTATTGTACTATCTGTGGAGGCAAGGCGCATAGTACGCAGTCCTCATGTGTGTCGAAGTTTATTGACTTCTAGAATAGAATAGAATAGAATATTGTCTTTGCTTTGCGTGGTTTTCTGAGGCTTCTCTCAATTCAAATAGTTAAGAAATGTTTCTTTCGTGAATATTCACCCTTGAATATAAAAAACTTCTGTTTTTTTTTTTTTTTTCAAAAGTAGAAACGCAATTTTTTTTTTGAAAATCATCACAGATAAATAACACATTTAAGTTTGATTTCACGTTGTTCTTCACGCAGATTTAACTGACCACGTTGTCACAAAAAATACCTTCTTGAATTTTACGTGTTGCATTTTAAACCACGCAACGCCGGGCACATCCACTATACTACACTGCAACCTTTCTTGACAGCAACATCGTGACGTCAGCGTGACGTTTGCATGACGTTAGCCTATGAAAAACGAGTTAGATAAAACGTCACAGCCTACTTGGCGAATTAGAGGAGATCGCTGACTGCTTGTGATCTCTTATTGGCTCCGCCCGTAGTGACGTTTAGTGTCAAGTTAAGTTGCATTCTAGTATAGTAGTAAATAAAAACAGCAGAAAAACATAGCAACAACATCCATAAATAATTTCTTCCGTATATTACTAACGAAACATCTCAGAAATTCGTTTTGCGATTCTTACCTTTGCCAAAGGTTGGAGATCGTATTTCTTGACGGTTTGATGTCCAAGTACCATTGGTAAGAACTCATTGTAGGTGACGTGTTGCACCTCTGCTGACAGGATGTGTCTTGCTTCCTGGTACAGGGTTTCGTCGTCCCAGTGGGGGTTCACCTGGTACAGGCCATCTGCCAACCTGTTGTGCTCTCGCATCATTACGACGTGCATCACAGCCAGTTGAAGTTGTTCGTTCACACGATCATCACCTTGTAAAAAGAACGGTTAGATTAATGAAAAACATATTTTTATGAATATATCATGCCCAAAATGCGAGTTTACTTATTATCTTATATTTTTAAACGAGCTATTCTTGTATATATTTCGGATCTCGAAAATGGCTCTAACGATTTCGATAAAATTTTGCGTTTAGATAAAGTTTTGGTTTTTAAGTTCATCTACATCAGCGTTTTTTCTGTAAAAACGCGCGTTTTCAAAAAAACCGTTTTTTTCTGTGACTTCATTAAAAGTTTAAGAAGCTTTCTTTTACCATTTTCATTATTGTTACTGTTTCATAGCAACCACGTTTTATTATAACAATTGGTTACATATTTAATCACATCAGCGTAAATTTAAATTTTTATGGTATTTGGCAAACGAGTTTTGGCAATACGTTAGAATTGTTTTGGTTTTTGAAATGTTAAAGAGATCGATCAAAATAAACCTTTTTGTGGTGTGATTTCACGGTGTAGTGTATCGTTGTGATGATGATATTTCGTCCAAATAAGGTTGTGTTTGTTTTTAATAAATTACGGCTGTTTTAAGTGCGTAATTATAACCAAGTACTTAAAAATGCTTTTCAAGTTTATCTAAATAAGTATTTCGAACTTCGAAAAAATAAGCTTTTACAAACCTCTTTTTTTTTTAACCAAGCAGTGCTCGTTCCCCAGGTACTATAAAATATAATCTGCGTGTTCTTGTATATATTTTTGTTTGTGTATTACATAAAAATCAATGTATGTACCTATGTATGTATCTTTGTATCTATGTATGAAGTCCTTTATAGACTCAAAAACTACCCGTCGGATTTCGCCAGGTTATCGGACCGTCGGTTTTCGGACAGGTTGTTCTTTTTTTAAACTCCAAATTTTAGTTGAAGCTTCCACATAAAATCTCTATTTTTTCAAAATCTTTCTTCCTATTAAATCATTATTTAGTGCTTCATCTCAACTTCCTCTTGATAGCTAATTATGCGTTTCATATAGCCTTGCTTCGAGTGGTTTTCTGAGAATTCTGTCAATTCAAAGTTAAGAAATGTTTCTTTCGCGAGTATGTGCAATATTTTAGAAAATCATCACAGATAAATAACACATTAGGGTTTGAATCAACCAGGGGTGCCCATCCCCCCAAGCTCAATGGCGCAAATTCCCCCCCCCCCAAAAAAAAAAAATTTTTTTTCTCAACCCTCTTGTGCTATTTATTTTTACCCCTCTATTTATTTATTTATTTTTTTAATATTATTTATTTATTTATTTTTAAATATTATTTATATATTTATTTATTTTTAAATATTATTTATATATTTATTTATTTTTAAATATTATTTATTTATTTTAATTATAACTATTACTTTTTTATATATTATTAGTTTTTTAAAAGTTCAAATTATGCACAGAATAGAATCACTTTTCTTCCCTTTCAGACTCCAAACACACACACGCGCACACACAAAATAAATAAGTAAATAAATAAATAAATAATAATAGGGAAATAAAAGAAATGCTACGAATTAAAAAAAATAATAATGTATTATTTTTATTAAAAAATCCGTGAATAATTTAAATTAAAAAAATAAATCTCTATCTCTACTAATAATAAAGCTGAAGGTTTGTCTTTCTTTCTGTCTTTCTTTCTGTCCTTCTGTATGTCTGTTACGCGCGTAGCGCCCAAACCGTTCGGTCGATTTTCATGCCACTTGGTACAAAATTAGTTTGTAGCATGTAGTTTTGCACCTCGAAGCGATTTTTCGAAAATTCCATTTCGTTCTTTTTCTATTCGAATTCTTAGCGGAAATTCGATAAAATAGGGAAGAAATATTTCATACACATTTTCAAGTCTTATATCATTCGAAAGCTTGAAATTTTCTGCACAAAATGAAGTTTTTTCGAAGTTTCTACGATCATCAGGAGAGCTGTAACAATTGTTTTTAGAATCCCGGAATTAAAGGCTTACCTTCAGTAAAGCAAGCCGAACGATTCTAAAATGGTTCAGCTCGATAATAAAATTTGTTTGAAACGAGAGATGAAAAGAATTATTTTATCAACGGAAATCAACTTTTCATGTTGTTACCATGGTTACGTATTCATACCTATTTTTGTTTCGTTCTTTTTCCAGCGTCACCAGACGTAGTATTTTTGATACTACGGTAATATTTTTTCGGCCCAAATAAGGAGCGTAGTATTTTTCCGGCAACCCTGTTTCCAATATACTAATGACTTAATTAAAAGATTTGGCGGATATTTTTTTTTTTTTTTTCATTTCATAGATTTCGCAGTTCAGCAACATTGATTTTGGCAACGTTTGGAAACAGTAGTATTTTGTAATTTTTTTTAGAGGAGGCGTAGTATTTTTTTGTTTCAATTCTCTGGCAACCCTGTCTTTTCCGGGTGAAAATGCTTTGGGACCTTACTTGGCGCGTTTTTGCGTGTCTCGCGGAAGTGAAAGCTCCGAGAGAAACTACGCAAAATAGCCAGGGTTACCACGCTTGGCGCGCCTATCGCCCATTTAGCGAGAAAAGGGTACCTAAAGCACAGATTAACCAAATATCGTATCAATTGCGTTATTGCATCGATCGTTTTGTTTTTAAAGCAAGGAAATAAAACTTTCTTCTTCTTTTAAACTTTGTAAGATTTCTGTTGGTTTCTGTGAGCAACAAAATTGTTCTTATTTTCTCTTTTGGCTTATTTTTGTGCATCTCCCCTTGGGGTTGCATTCGAATGTTCCAAGGGGGTGTTTTACCCCTTTTATGGAGTAAATCAGTGTTCATTTCAATGCAGACAAAAGTGATATGAATTGGCCCGACCACTTGGCAATATATCGCCAAGCTTTGGTTGTCAAGTAGTTGCCGCCAATTTGGCGACCTATCGCCAAGTTGGCGAAAAAAATTGTTTTCTTTTTTTATTTGGACTCAATTTGGCGCTATTGGCGATATTTTGCGAAAAATCCACTGAATGATGTTAAAATCGGCGATATTTAGGAGATTAATCATTGTAAAACTTTTTTTGCATTGTTTCGTGACAAACTGGGGATATAAATATTTGAACTGTTATCTTGCTCACTCCAAGCACTATTTTAGCACTTAAGGCATCTACTAAGAAATTTACACTAAAATTAAGA
>JAXGGA010014533.1:0-31816 GCA_038373865.1 Uloborus plumipes
AAAAAACACTTAGATGTTGAATAAAAAGTTTGCTACTGCGCATTTTTTCTTATATCTTATGACACGTAACCTTCTACTACAAATACACTAAAGCAGTAACCAGAAAAAACAAAACTTATAACATTGAACGTTCATAAAAATATTGAGTGGATCAAAGTCTACTGTATATAAAAACTATATTCAGCTTAAAATGTATAAATGAATACATTTATTTTGTAAATTATTATTATTTTACAAATCGCTTCTAATTCAAGAAACACGTGGACATAAAATTTCGCAACATTAAAAAACTATATTTTGCAATATGTTTTCCTGAAAGTTTATAATATATGAAATATTAAATATTGTTTGCAGGCAATCTAGTTAAATTAATAATTTATATCAAAGTTTAATAACGGTCGGTACCTAATGGTTCTGAAAAACTAGGCGTTCTGCAAGATTTTTTATTTCTAACATATAACACGTTACCATGACTGTCAGTCAAATCATGTATCCGAAAAGCTTATTACCAGTTAAGCAAATATTTCTGATAAACATAATTAAATTAGTCAGTTATCCGTGGTTTAATTTTAATGTTATTCGAACCGGTAGTCAAGATCCTTTAATTTTGATTATATTGTAAGAAAAATAAGTTTTAATATTGTTATGTACTCTTAGTGTATTTCCTGAAAATAATTCGATTCATCTCATTACTAGTTTGAGTACGACCATAGGTAAGCGAGTGGGACCATAACTGGTCAAACCCCAGTATATTCCAGTTTATTTAAAAACATATACATGCATTAAAATTGAAAGTTAATGAAAATATCATATCTATAAAAGTGACATATTAGAGTTCTAACACCGTTAGGATTTGTTTTCTCATGAACTAAAATTGCAACATTTGTATCCAAATTTAACAAAAAATGTAAGCATGCCCAGATCTAATCATTTACCTTATGAGTTCCTTAATTTGATGGAGGATTTCAGAAAGTCATGGTGCAGATTGTTGAAATTTTTAGGGGACGAGAGGGGGTGGTTTTAGGCAGAAATTTTTTTTTTCTTTTTGAGTGTAGTCCCGTAATGTTTGAGAAGGTGCGCCGCCTTGAGGCGTGACACTTTTGATGTGATGAATATTTTCACTGTCCGAAAATGGCAAAATTATGAGAGAAACATTAGTGATCTATAGAAAGTCGGTCGTCTGTGGAAAACATTGTTATTAGTATCACATTGATCGCTTAAGGCAGGTGTAACATTTAAAATATAAAACCTATGTATCAAATCAAATGTGAGATAATTTTGCAATGCAAATTTGTATTCATAAAATTAAATATTATTTTAAGTCGCTCAGCATTAGTTTACTAACTGTTGTTTCCTTCATTTTATCTGTGTAAGCAATAATTGCGGGCCCACCCACTAAATTAAGGCACGAGCCGCCACTGGTTTCAACTGTTCAAAGTTGAACGAAAAATTGTTCAAATCGAAAAGTCAAATATGTGAATGAGACAGGGTTTCCGCTACGGTCGCATTTTTCGCAAAAATGCGAAAAAACTTTCCAAATTACGAAAATGAAGAGAGGCATTTTCGCTTTTTTTGCGAAAAACGTTATAGAACTTATCCATTAACGTATTCAGTAAAACCTTAGAAATTTTAGCATTTTGCGAAAGCTTTTTTCTCCATTTTCGTTTTTTTGCTAAAAAACTTTCAACTCAGCTTAAGGGGTTACAGTACCTTAAAAATGACCAAAAGACCAAAAAAATTTTTATTGCTTATTTCAAAAGTAAAAGTTATTTAAAACACTCAGAAAAAAACAGCATTGTTCTAGCTAAATTATTTAAAAAGTTATGAGTGACTTTAGGGCATACAGGCTATGTGTTCTAATGGAAAAGCCAAACTTTAAAGTGCTTTTTCTCGGTGATCAGTTTTTAGTGTTTCTATGTTACTAGAAATGCTAAGGAATTTTTTCTATTAAAGATGTAACTTTAAAGCAATATTTTTTGCACTCAAGATAATATATTTAACAAAACTGTGCATTGAATAAGCGTTTTATAAATTACAAAAATTTTTAGAGTTTGTCAAACCTCGAAGAACAAAATTTTCTAAGATTTTTTTACATAAAAGGTCACAAAATATTTTCTAATCAAAATATAAGAAAATGAATGCACAGATTTGTTGAGGTTCTCCTTGTGATCATTTCGCAAAAAGAAATTTTGAAATTAGTGCAGAAACAAAAAAGCCTTAGGGTTTTAAAAAAACTGAAATTTTCTTACATTTTTCAAATTTTCAAAAAAAGTTTTCAAAATTTTTGATGTTTGAAAATAAATTATTGATTTTTAAACAAGTGCAGAAACAAATATTTCAAAGAATTAACTTTTTCACTTAAATTAAAGAAATTTGTTAGAAAGGTACTGTAACCCCTTAAACCATGGAATGAAGTGTCCTCGCCGAGATCTTTCGAACAAAAAAAAATTGTTAAAATCGTACTGTTCACTCGAAAATTATTAGGGGGAGACAGACAGACACATTTTGCACAGCTCAAAACCCTACTTTTCAATTTTTTTTTATATTTATTTATTTTCTTTTAAATTTCTTTTTGACTCTTTTTTGGACTTGCCTATATTTTTAAGATGCATTTGGCTACTCTTTACTATTTTTTGTCTTTCTTTTATTTTAACAGGAAAGTAGGCTAAAAAGAAACCCATTAAGAATTTTCAACAGTAAAACACTCTCTGAAATTGGATATCAAAATTCATGAAATAAAAATAAGTTGAATTTACTCTAGAAATTTTCAAGAACTGCAGAAATTAAAATGATTAACGATATCTAGCCAACTTCATTTTTGTATTTTTTCACAAATGATTTTTGTGTCTTTGAGCTCATCGATATATAATACAGTGAACTCTCACTTATACACCGCCTCATTTCACTTATACAACGATTTTAAAGGGACCCAGCACATTCCATAGGAAAATAATGATAGTATCATTCGTTTATGCGTCGCTCTAAAAATAAATATTTCACTTATGCGCCGAATTTTCAGTAAAATGTAAAAGAAATTATATATTTTCTTTAAAAAAAAGCGCCTTTTTCTTTACGTTCCTCTTTAATCTTTCGCCTTTATTGCTCACGGAAGTATTTTTTTCGCATGAGCTAGAGTTCGGAGAGGGACAATTATCTGTTATGGATCGTTTTAAAGGGAACAGTTTGTAATTAGGTATGCTACAATTTTTGTTTTCTCTTTACCACTGTAGTTACGTTACAGTAATTGCCAAACCGTAGTAATATGTCCCATGTCTATAGAAACATTCTTATTCATTCTCTCATTAGAACCTAAGTCGCATTTTAGTCCTTTAAACAGGCTTGTTCACTTATACGTCTCTCTCACTTATGCGTCTTTTTCTGTTGGTCTCTTGGGCCGGCGCATAAGTGAGAGTTCACTGTAACTAGAAATTAATAAAGACCGTAGTTTGACCAGGAAGTAGTTAGAAATTTAATAAAATGTAGTACATCTTACCCGAATCTGTGCATTATTTATTAAATTTCATTTGTTTGTGATAAAAGCGGCCATTTGATAAAGTTCGTGAAGTTGTCATTTTAATAGCAATTGTTATTATGTATATTTCTAAGCAGATACCATTAAATCTGGTACCAAATTCAAAGTGTTGAAGCAACCGATTGCAACAGGATACTTTCAAATTATTGATGGAAGTAGCACAAAGCATCGAGTTGGATTTCAACTTTATAAATTAAGAAAATTGGCCTTAGAAATTTGGCCTTACGTTAGGATAAAGGTAACTTTATTTTATAAATCTATATGAAAATGAAAAAAATATTCTCAGAAATAGACAAACAAATAAAATTGAATTTTTTCTGATAAAAAATATTCAAAAATAGTGTTTGCGCTCAAGTACAAAACTGAACTTAAAATAGAAACTTAAAATGTTCGGTATATGAGAGAATACTGTTCAAGAGCAAAAGAAGTGACAAAACTCAAAATTTTTAAAAATATATTGACTAATTGACTAGTGATTCAAAATCTAAATTTTTTCTCTTTTTTGTCGTAAAACTCATACAAAGCGAGTTTACGTAAGTGATGTGGGATGACATAGACACGACATAATCAGTGTTGAAACTTCGTTAAAATTTCATAATTTACCAGAAAATTTTCCAAATTTTAGGTATACATTATTGATTAAGACAATAAAAATTAACCTGTTTAAATGATTTCGTATTTATTTATTTATTTATTTTTTCTCGTACAATATTTGAGCCTAAATCACTTATTAAATTACTATTATATAAAACCATGATTTTCTCCAATATTCAATTTCAGTTGTCTCTTTTCTTGCTCATGAGCGATATGATACGAAGACAGAGAAACAGAAACCAAAACAAAATAACAGGATTTCAGTTTTTATATTACTTTTAACAGTAATGGGATTCAAACAGATCAAAACATTTAAATTTTCAAATTGGTCAATAAGATCGGCATATCAGAGATTTTTTGGATTTTTTATTGGGAGAACGCAGGGAAATGTTAAAAGAATATCAAACTGAACAAACATATATATAGATATATATATATACATATTTGTATATTTACTTTAATTTTGAATGAATTATTAATATATTTCTAAATAAAACTTGAGCTTTTCCTAGTTCCCTCGCCAATTGTTTTCTTTGATTTTCTTAAAACAATAAAAAAGATGTGTACTTCAAAAATTTACTAATACTAAAAATAATAGCAATAATTTAATTAAGAAAATATATGAATTAAAAAGCAAAAGATTAATATTAATAACAATAAATACACTAAAACAACAATGACAAAAATATCCCGTGTGATTACAAGTTTTTGAGTGAGAAGGAAATTTTTTATTGTTTTTCCAGAAAAGAAGTCTCGATTTAAGCATTTATGTTCATACAATATTCAGAATTACATCTTCATTTACGTTCATCAACTTTAAATTAAATTTAAGGTGTCACCCTGGGTAGAACGCATCTAGGTATTTCGAACGTTTTGTGCATTTAAAATTTCACGACCGTTGTACGCAAAGCTTGGGAAATTTTAAGAACTTGTACATTGTACTTAGACACTATAAGAATCAATATTTGCGTATGTGTTTATACAAAGGTACCTGAATCCCATCACTGACTTTTATGACCATTAACAAAATCAGAAATGCTTACCGAAAGACAAGTTATTTAGAACTCAAGAGGCTAGGTCGTTGTGTAAGGCTCGGCATTTAGACTTTCGAATAGATGTGTTACAAGTGCTGTGGAAAAAATAGAAAGAAAACATAATTAAATTTAAATAATTCACACACACATATATATTTCATAATGATGGATATCTACAAAATATAAGATGAGTGAAACTTACCGAAAAGGAAACACTTCGTATACTAAAGTGTAGTTGATTTCCCTTCTTTCTCACATAGCTCCCTGACGAGAACTTATAGTGCCGTCAGCATCAGTACTTTTTTGCTCCGGGTGGTACTTTAAGAAATCCATAACGCATAACCTGAAATACAATCTGACTGTGCCGAATTTTGTAATTCTCCTCTTCTTCAAGTTCAAAATTAAATCAGTACAACTCTGACGTAGGGACTGAGGGCGTGAACATTTATAACAGTATTTTTTTTCCAATTGGCAGCTAACAAGTCACAGAAATTGACGTTCAAACCATCTAGCATTTCTATTTGCTAATCAATAGGCGACAGACAGTCTGTATACAACTCCCATTTTGCGGTAAGCGGCGTAGGTATAAGGCAAAGCGCAAAAATTTGCTTTCTTTAAAGAAACAGAGAAAAGTCATAAATGTTCTCTTTTTAAATTTCCCTTGTCACCTCCATTACTAAAAGCTAGACGCCTTGTCTCGCCGTTTGTGACTTTAGCTTCGCGGTGGCTCTTCATGTTTAGTGAAACGAACATAAGCAAATAGGTTCCACTAAGAAAGGAAGAAAGCATGCCGTTTTTCAGAGGCGCCAGCTAGAAGATGAGCCAGGGTCCCCATGGAAAATTTTGACATGTCCAGTGTCCAGTGTCCACCTCTTTTCAACAACTTTATAACACATACGCCCGCCCCGTCCTTGTTTTGCTTTGCTCTTTCATTTTTTTCTTTTTATATTTCTTTTTTTTTTAAATGGTTGTTGCAAAAATTAATTAATATTAATAAGAAAAGTCTTCATCTTTAATGGATGCAGAAGAAATATTTTTATATTTTGACTGAAAAAATTAATAGTGCTAAAAGCAAACAAGTATTAATTTCTAGGGGGTTTGATCCTCCCTCAAATAAGGCCTATGCCTGTAACCCTTTCGAAGTACACACTGTTATAACTTAATGCACCCTGAAACCGTTTTAAGATCCGTTTTCCATTTTAAAAGACAGATTAACGTGCATTTCGCAAGACCCGAGAGAAAAGGAAACGTCATTCTAATGAAAGAGCTATAATAAGGCTGTAAGGCGTTTTAAACATATAGAAGAAGGGAATTAAAACACAGCGTGGCGCAAACATTAACTATTATTACTGGTACAGCGTATTTTGTCCCTGACTTTAGATTAAAAGGACAAAAGACTGTCTTTGATTTTATTTATTTATTTATATTTTTTATTTGTTTTTTGAGCAATGTCAAATTCTTGTTTTCTTTTTTGGACATCAATTGCCTAGTGGTTCGGCCGTTTCGCTCCCAGATTAGCAGTCTGCCAACGCCTCGCGTCCCGGAGCAGCAGCTCTCTCCTGCTCGCCGTGCCCTGCGTGGGGCCCATGCTGGAGATGGTGGCGAAGGAGAATACACACGACTGCCTACCCATTTCCACACACACCTATTGCAATTCGTCATTGCGAAAAACATAAATTGAGTTAAAAATGTCAGAATTCAAATTATTTTTTATTTATTTATTTTTTATGTTTCCAAACATCTTTTTAAATCTTCTTAATATTCAATGTCGCAGAAACGGAACCTGCATGAAATTGTCAGCATACAGCAATGAGTATTCTAACAAGAGCTACAATTAGGCTACAGGGCGCTGTAAGCAGTCAGAAGGGCGCCATAAAGACACAACGGGGCGCTACAAAATATTAACTATTATTCGTACGAGGCGTTTGTCCCTGACTTTAGACAGAACGAATTCTTAATTTTTTGTATGTGTTTCAAAAATCTTTTGAAGTTTTTTCAAAAATTTACTGTCGCGAAAACGGACCCTACATGAAATTGTTAGCATACAGCAGTAATTTTTAAAAAATCTCATTGACCTGGAGGGAAAAAAAGGAGTTCGTTTTCCAGAAAAAAAGACATATTTGTCACGATAACATGAATTTCACGAGAAGTATTCTAACAAGAGCTACAATTAGGCTGCAGGGCGCTGTAAGCAGTCAGAAGGGCGCCATAAAGACACAACGGGGCGCTACAAAATATTAACTATTACTCGTACGAGGCGTTTGTCCCTGACTTTAGACAAAACGAATTCTTAGTTTTTTGCCTGCGTTTCAAAAGATCTTTTGAAGTTTTTTCAAAATTCACTGTCGCAAAAACCGACCGTACATGAAATTGTTAGCATACAGCAGTAATTTAAAAAAAATCTTATTGACCTGGAGGGGAAAAAGGAGTTCGTTTTCCAGAAAAAAGACATATTTGTCACGACAACATGAATTTCACGAGAAGTATTCTAACAAGAGCTACAATTAGGCTGCAGGGCGCTGTAAGCAGTCAGAAGGGCGCCATAAAGATACAACGGGGCGCTACAAAATATTAATTATTACTCGTACGAGGCGTTTGTCCCTGACTTTAGACAAAACGAATTCTTAGTTTTTTGCCTGCGTTTCAAAAGATCTTTTGAAGTTTTTTCAAAGTTCACTGTCGCAAAAACCGACCGTACATGAAATTGTTAGCATACAGCAGTAATTTTAAAAAAATCTTATTGACCTGGAGGGAAAAAAGGAGTTCGTTTTCCAGAAAAAAGACATATTTGTCACGACAACATGAATTTCACGAGAAGTATTCTAACAAGAGCTACAATTAGGCTGCAGGGCGCTGTAAGCAGTCAGAAGGGCACCATAAAGACAAAACGGGGCGCTACAAAATATTAACTATTACTCGTACGAGGCGTTTGTCCCTGACTTTAGACACAACGAATTCTTAGTTTTTTGCCTGCGTTTCAAAAGATCTTTTGAAGTTTTCTCAAAATTCACTGTCGCAAAAACCGACCGTACATGAAATTGTTAGCATACAGCAGTAATTTAAAAAAAATTTTATTGACCTGGAGGGGAAAAAGGAGTTCGTTTTCCAGAAAAAAGACATATTTGTCACCACAACATGAATTTCACGAGAAGTATTCTAACAAGAGCTACAATTAGGCTGCAGGGCGCTGTAAGCAGTCAGAAGGGCGCCATAAAGATACAACGGGGCGCTACAAAATATTAACTATTACTCGTACGAGGCGTTTGTCCCTGACTTTAGACAGAACGAATTCTTAATTTTTTGTATGTGTTTCAAAAATCTTTTGAAGTTTTTTCAAAATTCACTGTCTCAAAAACGGACCCTACATGAAATTGTTAGCACACAGCAGTAATTAGAAAAAAAATCTTCTATTGACCTGGAGGGAAAAAAAGAGGAGAGCGTTTTTCAGAACAAAAAAAAACCATATTTGTCATAATAACATGAATTTCATGAGAAGAAGTATGCTAACAAGAGCAACAATAAGGCTGCAGGGCGTTGTTAATAGTCAGAAGGGCGTAATAAACACACAACAGGGCACTAAAAAATCAACTATATTACTGGTCTGTGTCTGTGGCGTTTGTTCCTGGCTTTAGACTAAACGAACTTGCTTAGTTTTTTTCCCCATGTGTCAAAATCTCTTTTTAAGTCTTGTCAAAATTAGATTCGCAAAAATGCTTGAAACTCTTAGCTTAACATACAGCAGTGTTTTTAAAATCCTTAAAAACGGGTAGGGTGGGGGCTTTAACCCTTTGAAGCAGAAATGGGATACCGGTGTCCCAGAGAACGAAACACTGATTTCCCATGATTATTTTACCTTTTACGAAGAAAGGAACATCGCTGTCCTATGCTGCATTACATAACCAGAAAATTCTTAACATGCTAAGGATAATATTTTTCCCTTATTTTGATTTAAATTAGTACAAAATAATTGACAAAGTATGATGAAAACGTTGATAAAAATTCTGCGTTAAAGGGTTAATTAAAATTACTGCAAAAAACGGTAATGAAATCAATAACCGATTATATACTCTGAAACAACAACCGGAAGCAGTGGTTTTATCTTCTTTATCTACCGCCCTCCTCTCCCCAAATCATCACAGCGAAAATTCCCGGAAGTAATGTTGGAGATTTATGCCTCAGGCAACACTGGGGCTGGAGATTCGTCGAGACTGAAAGACACCTGTTCACAGGGCATTGCGGACAAGAGATTTTGACCCTCAAATGACCTTTTAGTGTAAGCAGTAGCAACAGTGGGGACAATGAAAGGGAACGAAAACACGCCTTGAAAAGAATCTCACGTCGGCAAGATAATCCCAGGGCCCCAACCCTACTGGAGTACTGAAGAAATTCGTAGCATGGAGACTGAGAAAAAGAAAAAGAACTGCAGACACAGACAAGGAAAAAAATTTTTTTTTCCAGATATTTATTGATTTTTTTTTTCTGCATAAAAAAAAAGTGATGTCTAAAAAAAAAAAAAAAAAGGTAATTTTTTTCACTGGGGGCGGACCGGCCCATAGGCCGGTTGCCCGGCGGGCCAGTCCGGCCCTGTTTAGTAATGGGTATCAGGAGCTTCTCTTTGGAAATTCTCTAAGACTAGTTCCAAAAATGCAATCATATATGAACTTTAGCAATGTTCAGATGAGAGAATTAGGGACCCTTCAAGTCAAATTTCTCAAACTGAGAATAAAAATGTATTCACAAGCCATTTTTGGAACATCATTAGGACAAAGAATAAAAAATCAAGATTTGTTCCTAACAATATTTCAAGAAATGCAAGCTCTAAAAGTACAATTTAAAATAATCTGGTCTTTTTTGTTAGGAAGTTTTTCAAACTTTCGGTAAAATAAGGATAATTGATGGGATTCTGAGGCTCGCCCCGACACTATTGCTAAATTAAAGTTCAAAAATAAAAATTTTAGACTATTTTGGTTGAGAAAGGGTCGGGTCTCACCCTTTCAAAAAAAAAATCTAAATTGAAGCCCTAAGAACTCAACTGTATACCACATTTGATGACATTGCGGAGGTGAATGGTGCTTAGGAATCTCCACCAGAGAAATTTTTGAAAATGAAGCATTAAAAATGTAGTTTTGAGCTACTTTTGGTAAGAATTGTTTTGGAAAGTCATCAACCAGGTTTTCTTTTCCAACAAATTTGGCTGTTGTGGTTTTCCATAGTGACACTTTCTATTTCCACCCTAATATTTTTATTCTTTTAAAAAACAAATGCCTCCTTCTTCAATAAAAATATTTAGCATTTTGACACAGGTAGTATTTTACAATGTTATCTTAAATTATTTTTATCACTTTATTTTACTTTAAACACCATGCCTTCTGGATCTCTTAATAAAGTTTTGTTTTTCTTTCGTTTTTTATCTTTGCCGGTTTAAAACCACTGACGTAACTATTCACTAGAATTCTTAACTCTCTTTCTCTGTATTGTAACTTAAATATCATGACTTCTGAATCTTTTGATAAAGATTTATTCCTTTCATTTTTACCTCTAAATATATAGAATGAATGATGTGACTTTTTTCATTACAATATTTTAACTATCTTTCTATTTTAATTTTCTTTTATTTAAAACATTTTTGGAGATCCATGAATTTATCTCCACTGGCCATATGCTCTGATTTTCATGATCGAAGAGAAGTTGGAGAAAAAGATAAATATATTGGCAGCTCTACATTATGGCTATGTTTCTTTAACTTTTTTTTACTGAGAGTTGCCATGATCCCTTCATAAATACTGTTTTTGTTTGTTTTTTGCTAAAAAAGTGGAATATACATGCAGTCCTGTCAGCACACTCCTAGAGATTGCCACTACCTCTGGCTACTCTTATACTGTATAGATATATCTTCAGCAGTTAAAAAGACACACACAAACAAATATATTTCCATTAAAATTAAAAAAAAAAAACTTAAGATTAACATTTTCTAGGCTCAGAATATTCAATCAAGCTTCAAAAACTTTGCTACCTTTATTGATCAAGCTCAAATATGTCATTTATTTCACTTACCAATTTGGATACATTGAGCCATGTCCAAGGAAGTGGACGAGCTGCAAATTTTGATAGCCTGCATATATTTATTAGCCCGGCGATACTAAAAATCACCGATGGCACTAAAATTAGAGCTGTATCTTGGAAACAGATGGTAAAATCAGGAACATCTGTGTACCAGGTTTTATTAAGATTCTGAAATAATAATTATTAATATAAAAGCATATAATACTAGCAATAAGTAAAGTGAAATAAGTTCAATATAAAAGTACAATGCTTTCAGTCAGTACGTTGAAATAAATGTGATTTGAATTCTCTGCTGCTCACTTAAATAATAATAATAATAATGGATAATAATGGAATAAGGAATCTTTAGAAGTTACTATTGATTGTGATACATAAAGTTTTAAGACTTTTACTTGAATGGACAACAAGATTAGAAGACTTAACAACCATCAAACCTATATTTTATTATTATTTTACACCAAAATGAAAGTATTCTCCTGTATGTAGCAAACTCAAAAGGAAATAAAATCAAGATAAATAATTCAAGATAAGAATTGTTGACAAAGTTCGAGTAGCTAAGAAGCTCAGAAGAAGCAAGGCTCAAGCTTAATTTCACATGGATTTATCAGTGAAAAATTTTCTTGCTTTCAACAGCAAGGAAATATTGCTGATCAGGAATACTGCTATCCTGTTTGCTGAGCATGACCCCCCCCCTCTAAAAAAATCCAAAAGATTTTTCTAAAAAAATATTCATGGTACAAACCCTCCCTTAAAATTTTAATGACAGTTTATGTCATGACATACCTCCACCCCCCTCCCCCCCCCCATCCATGGACAGTTCTGCTGTTGATATTAATAAATCAAATAGTAAATTTCTTGACTACAACAATATGCTGAAACAGAGACATTTGTATCTTTCATTTTTTCAACAAGCAAAAATAGATTTCAAAGTGCTCGAATTTTCTTTACAAAGCATTCAAACAAAATTTTCAAACTCAACCATTTCCAAAACTTGCTTTTTAAAACATACCATTAAACCCCAAACAATATTCAATCCCAAAAAAATAACCAAAATTAAAATATTTAAAAATGCAGCATTTTGAAAATAATTCGTATGACTTTCCACAAAAAAAATAAAAACAATATGAACAAAAATAGTAACAACAAACCATATATATTTTTACATATTTTGTAAAACAGGTTCAAAAATATTAACTGTAAGCTGATCGTTAACAAGGGTCAATTCGGATTTTTAGGAATTCTCGGATTTCAGAGTTACAAATTCACCCTTCATTTTACTTACACAGATGTTGTCATTTCGGAATTTTTGTTAAATTATTTTGAAATCATCAAAATGAGCTACCATTATTAAAATAAGAAAAATATAACAGCTAAAATGTTTGTTATTTTAACTAATAGGTTTACAAAAACATCAACATCAGAAATAATATCTATGCGCAAAAAGAAATACAGCTTGAAAAGCAAAAGAAGATTTTTAAAAAATCTCTTAATACAAGAATGATATAATATAGAAAAAAATTAGATGCTGTTCATTCAACCCTTTCTCCACAGCATTGTCATGTTTTGACACAAAATCTACAACCTGTCGAATGAACAACCCCACTAACAAAATCAGTCCTTAAAGTCACAAATCAAGCATTATAGGTTCTTGAATTCTACTACGAGTGTTACTTTGTCAAATGAAACAGCAAAATGCCAAAAGAAATACAAGAAATGTTTTGAATAATATACCCATAGCTCGTCTCGGCAGAAGCCGGCTACCATGACGACGTCTCAAAAGTATCAATGCCGGTATTTTCGATTGCATCATCAATATAATACAACAGGGCGACTCCTTGCGGCACATTGTGTAACAACATTCGTGTAGAAATTGAATACGCAACGATTCGCAAGGAGAGAAAAAAAAGGGTATAAAAACACATAACTTGATTATTTTTGACATCTAATGAATAAGACTTCCTTATCAGGAAATAGAATGTCATTCACAATCACATTTCATAACAATTGGAAAGGCGATAAGTGTACTTGTTGACGAAAATATCAACTCTTGGTTACTCAAGAAAGTTTAATTAAGAGACTTTTTATTGTCTGGATGTTTTTACGTATGTTATATTTTGTGTGATACCAGGGGCGTATGGAACCAGGGGAGCTCTGGCTCCCCTCGAATATTTCAGACAGGCCAATGAGAAAATTTCTTTACTAAAACATTCTGTGGCACATTTTTTCCCTCAAACCTGTTTTCATGCGTAATTTCAGGGGCGTGCTTAGAGTTTTAGCGGCCCTGTGCGAAATTTGTTTTAATAGTCGAGAAATACATTTTTTTATTTATTTATTTCCCTTCTCTCATAAAACATAATACATTTAAATTATTACACACCGCAACATGCACCAATCCCAATACATAAAAACCGGAAATGATTTTGACATTTTACTCTAAAATTGCTATATTATGTGAATTAAAAGTAAAAAGAAAGAAAGAAAAGACAAGACACAACCAAAATTTACCAAAAACAAACATTTATTTAGAAAAAAGAATAATCTAAAGATTAATAAATAAATAAAATAAAATAAGCGATTTAATGAGGAATAATTTTTCTAGCTTTTTTAGCAGCAAATTCATCAATTAAGTTTGAAAAATATAAAGAAATACAAAAATGATTTTCAATCAATATTAGTGCTAGAGCATTAGTCATAATAGATATTAAATACGTTTTTTAATTTATTTTAGCTTTGAAAATGAAGGTTCTGCCGAGACAACTGTAGCTGAAATGGTTAGAAAATTCGTAAATCAATAACAAAATTTAGTAAAACATTTTGGAAACTGTTTTCAAACAAATATAAAGTGGTTGAAATTAAAGTTTCTCTGGAATGATAATTAATAAAAACTTTTAACTCTGTATAAATCGGTTCCATTCACATCGTCTAATTCTAAGTTATTACAATCAGTTATTAAATCATGCTCTTCCAAAGTTTTTAATGCTGGAGTATTGCAAAGAGATCCAAATTTCTTGTTGAAGTCTTTTTTTTTTTTTTTTTTGAAAACGCTCCTAGGTGTACATAAAAGATTGACTCGTAAGAAAATTGTTTGTTAAGACTCTTTCTACGAAGAGGAGTTAACAGGAGGAGAAGAAATTTCATTAGTATTCATTTCCAATGATAAAGAGTTAAATCTTTCGCTGCAATTTCAAAATTTTAAGACGGATACAAAGGAATGACGATCCTTTCCTTGAGGCCTTCAGGGGCCCTACGTCGGCACTTTTACGATATTTAATCTTAAAATATGGAATTTTAAGCAATCTTTGACAATTTTTTCGTTGAGGTGAGGGCTCCTCTATCCGGAAATGTTTCGAAATTAAATACAAAAAAAAAGGGGGGGGGGCAATTGCAGTTCGTCTTTGATGACATTTGGGACAAATGTTGTTCTGGACTCTTTCGTCTTCCCCGAAACATTTTTTAAATTGTAGTTCAAAAAAAACCCCGCAATTTTGATGATGCCAGGAGGGAAGAAATTGGGGGACACAAACCCGAAAGTTCTCTCACCAGAATTTTTCGGTACAGAAAAAAAAAATTTAGATGACTTCGATGATGTTAGGGGAAGAGAGGATTCAAGAAATGGGAAGACAGAAGTTAGGGGACACAACCCGGAGAATTCTCTCCCCACAATTTTTCGGTATTGAAGTTTAGAAGCGAAATACAAAAACCGTAATTTTTGATGACTTCGATGTTATTAAGAGAGACTATGATTCAGGGGTTTAACTCCGGAAATGTTTCGGAATTGAAAGACTGAAATTTTGTAAAGAGATTTAAACCAAGGTACAGGTAATTATCAAAATAATGGAAACACTTGAGATTCATAAGAAAAATCTACCGTTCATCGCAAAATAAGCGATCAATTGTTCTTTAACTTTAGTCATACAAAATATAGACTTCACTGGACATTTCCACATTGAAATTAAATCACTCATGCATTTGGGGGACGACAAGAAGGGGGGTCGGAAGAAAAAGCCCTTTTTGACCATAACTCTTCGAAAATAGCTCGGAATAAGCCATAAATTACAGTAATTAATTAGCATATTATGTATAATTACTGTACGAATTTTTATGAACGTACCACTCTTACTTCCGAAGATATGAAACATTTTTTAAAAAACGGCAATTTTATTTGAAGGGTTTTTGCTTATAACACGCAGAGTTTTTGATCAAACCTTATCAAAACTTCAGGAAAGAGGACAAAATACAAGAGAAAGAACATACTAAAACGGTAAATAAAAATAATAAAAATCCGATGAGATATGAACGTTAAAAGGAAATAATTTTTAATGGCGCATGCGCGAAAGACAGACATATATAACTACAAAAATATTGTAGCCTGGTTTATACTGCATCTTATAAAAAAAGTTTCAGTTGAATGTCGTAAAAATTGAAAAAGATATCAGCGATCTAGTGAGCTGTAATTAATTCATTCGTAGACAATACATAAATGGCGAGGGGTTGTTTACAAATAGTGTGGTGACAATCGAGCATTTTTTTCAATTTTAAATTGTATACAGTTTGAAAATTTATATTCAGCATAGAAGTCACATTTCGCCTATTCGGCCAAAAAGACCTCATACGTAGGTGGTCAAAAGTATCCGGACACCCCCAGATGAAACGTTGGTTTTGAACGATGACGCAATAACCTTTAATTTAAAAATAACTCTTTGAGGACAGTCCCTCACTATTTATGTATTATCTGCGAATGAATGAAATACAGCTCACTAGATCGCTGATATCTTTTTCAATTTTCATGATATTCAACTGGAACTTTTCTTTATAAGATGCAGTATAAATCAGGCTACAATATTTTTGTAGTTATAAATTTCTGTCGTTCGCTCATGCGCCGTGAAAAATAATTTTCTTTTATCTTTCATATCTCATCGGATTTTTAATATTTTTATTTACCGTTTTTGTATGTTCTTTCTCTTGTATTTTGTCATCTTTCCTGAAGTTTTGATAAGGTTTAATCAAAAACTCTGCTTGTTATGAGCAAAACCCTTCAAATAAAATTGCCGTTTTTTAAAAAATGTTTTATATCTTCGGAAGTCGAGTGGTACGAGTTTTTGTACAGTAATTATACATGTACATAGTATGCTAATTATTTACTGAAATTTATAGCTTATTCCAAGCTATTTTCGAAGAGTTATGGTCAAAAAGCGGTTTTTCTTCCGACCCCCCTTTTTGTCGTCCCCCAAATGCATGAGTGACTTAATTTCAATGTGGAAATGTCTGGTGAAGTTTATATTTTGTATAACTGAAGTTAAAGAACAATTGATTGCTTATTTTGCGATGAACGGTAGATTTTTCTTATGAATCTCAAGTGTTTCCATTATTTTGATAACTACCTGTATGTAAGTAAAGGGTAAGTGATATAAAAAAAATCTCCCCTCCCTTGAGCAATTTTTAGATCCGCTCTTGAGAATTTCAAAGTCAGTGTTTTTCAACTTTTCTAAAAAAATAAGCCTTTTCTCTATTAACTGAACAGCAGTATTTAAGTTTAAAGTTGAATTTTGCTTTGCTTTCCTAACGAAATGAATTTGAACAAGCAATTCGTACCATGTACATAAAGAAGTGAGAAATTCGAAACTCAGTTTTGCATTTTGACCCCGTTTTAATTTCCGATATCTCAACTAATTTGTCATAAATATCCGACAATTTGAAATTTAATATCTTTGATACTTTCTATTCGGCACTCCCATCTTGTGTTAGATAAAGGCTCAATAGTAGCATTTTGAACATACCGCTTTAGAATGTCCCATCGCTGAGTAGAAGTAGAAAATAAGATTTATATTTGCTGAATTATTCCAAAAGACAAGTTTGCCTCTGGCAGAGAAACTAATTGAAGAATTGCCCACATCGACAAAAGCGGTTTGTATTTTAGATATTTTGAAAGTTTAAAAAAATAGTTTGAAGGAAAAAGTTTTTTTTTTTTTTTTTTTTTTTTTTTTTAAGTTTTTTCTCCACGTGCACACAAAAATATCTTTTCTTCTGTAATATTTTAGCGGCCCCAAAATTTCAAAATATTTTAGCGGCCCTGTGCGGTTGCACAGTTTGCCACCCCCTAAGCACGGCCCTGCGTAATTTTCCTAGGAAATTCACGCAATATCACCAAAAATAGTCAAAAGTCATTTCTTGAAAGGTACCATTTGGAATTTTTTCCGTTTGAAAAGTTTGAGATTTCCTATTTCTCAGCAAATATTCCATCTAAAACAAAGTTTATATTAAAAATGTAAAAGTGTAGTCAAACTTGTCTTTCTGAGGAAAGAGATATTAGCAATGTTTTTAATTCTTTATTCACAAAAGGTGTTCATTTGAACATTTATAACTTTATAATTGATCTTGTGTGTTAGGGGGCGAAAAATGTGTCTTGCTCCCCCCCCCCCCAGAAAGCGCTTGCCCCCAGAAAGATCCGACATTGCGCTGCCCTCCCCCCCCCCTGTTTATACAAAGTTCCTATTCCACTGTGAGATACCAGAATGTACATTTTACAGATTAAATGCTTGAACATGATAGGGCATTTTTTATGCTCGTAGAAAGAAAAAAAATTTGTATCAACAATGGACTGCCTTCATAAAATCAGTCCTTAAATCAGTAAAGTTTGTTAAAATGGAAAATTATTAGGCTATGGATTAATAACAAAAATCCAAACTCTAGAACAAGTGAACCAGGCTCGTATCCAGAACCCGAAATGTTTTGTAATGTAAAACAAAAAAAAGTTTTTTTTTTTAATGGCAAAAAAAAGAAAACGTATGAAAAGTTCTTTCTTCTTAATTTTTTAACTATTAACCGAGTGAAAATTTGAAGAAGTGCAAAAAAAGACGATTCAAATTCTCATTATCTGCAAAAGATACTTGAAAACAAGACTCTTAATAGCACTTCCATAGGCGGATTTACAGGGGTACCAGGGGGTGCGCCACACCCCCAACAATTTTAATTGGGTTTTGAAAAATATTAAAACTAAATTTATTTCATCAGAAAAGCATAGTTTGGGGAAGAACATTCATTTTTTTTCCTGAGACACATGCAATTTAATTACTTGAAAGCCGAAAATGCAGTAATATACAGCAGTGGCGTATATAGGTTTTTATTTTGGAGGGGGCCCATATAACCACGTTCATCCCCCCCCCCCCCCACACACACACCCTTTTTTTTGTAATTATTGTAAGGCTTGAAGAATTTTTTAAAATTGAAGTAAAATAAGGTGATTTTTGGTATAGATAGGGAATAAGGGAGTTTCGGTTCCCTCCGAAATATTGCTCTGAATGAGCAATTTTAGGCTATCTTTGTTGACGTTAAGAGAATATTATGAAGACTCGAGGGATGAAATATTTCGACACTGAAGCACAACTCGGGATACTATGATAGAGAAAAGGAGAACGAGAAGAGGTTCCATTCTGATTTTTTTTTTTTTTTTTTTTTTTTTTTTACTGAAGTCCATTTCGGGTAATCTTCGGGAAGGAAAAGAACAGAGATCCTCCGCTGAAAGATTTTCGAAATATAGATACGCCATTTCGGATTCTCTTTAGAAACGTTAAGAGACAAGATGTGGATAGGGACCTCCCTCTGACATTTTTAAAAATTAAACTCTTAAACGTGTAAATTTAGCCCATCTTTGGTAGTAACGTTATCAAGGACTCTCTACAGAAATGTTTCGAATTTAATGTTCTAACAAGTACTTACTAAGTATAAATTAAAAATTAAAAAAAGACCCGACACGGATTGTGTCGACCTTTTTCATACTAAAACGAACTTCACTGGTCTAAAATCAATTTAAATTTTAACTTATTTAATCGTTTTCCAGATCCAGAAGACATGGCAAACACGGAAAAGGAAAGATGATCCTTTCTGGTAAAATTTGCTAGTCGCAAAAGGCAGAATGAGGAAGGAATATTGAAAATCCTTTCAAAACCCTAAAACTAAAATCAATTAGAAGTATTTCACTTGTTAACAAAAACTGACAAGAGATAAACATTTTGAATCATTGAGTTGTCTTTTTTGTTGGCCACCAATGACATCAGTTTGCAATCCCGTGAATAAAAGGTTAGCCGCATTTGCTTTAAAACGTTATAATTTGAGCTCTATATAATATGGAAGTTCCAAACACATTCTATCAGAGGCAGAAAAAAATTGTCTTTCTTTGTTTTAATTTTTCAAGCATATTTTCACTTCAAAAATAGCGAAAAACGTTTTAAATGTTTTTAATTATCTTCATTAATGACTGTCATCCAAAGACGCATCCTAGCAAAGAACACTCTCCACCAACTCTCCTTTCAAAAAAAAAAAAAAAAAACATTCAAAATCGGTCTTTCTGTTTAGGCGCTAGAGTGCCACAGACAGATACACCGACACGTCAAACTTTATAACCCCCTTCCGTATTGCGTTGGGTTTTAAAAACATATTCATTTGGGTTATCTTTGCTCCCGTCAAGAAAAGAGGCAAAATTCGGGATCCCCCCCCCCCCCCGAAGTTTAACGACATTGAAGTTTCAAGAATGCAATTTTAAGCTAAAGGTTTAAAGAATAAGGGAGGACGATGCTCTCTATTTTTTGGAACTGAAAGTTAAAAATTGTATTTTTAGCAGGTGTGCCCATTATTCCTAAGAGCAAAGGCTAACGATCCTCAATCTCTACGAAGATCCTTCTAAAAACGAGAGCTACACTTAAAGAAAAAGTAAAACAGAAAAAAAAAACTTTATGGGGACTCCAGCGTTTAGGCTTCGTCTGAAAACGTTAGGGTCATTCCATTTTAAATCAACAAATTTTCCAAAAAGTTGTTGCATCACCATTTTTGATTTTGATGAAAATTTGCATCTTTGCATGTGTATTCCTTTTACTTCCCAGAGCTCAAAATATTGTTCATTTTATTTTTAAAAAATTTACCCTTTGATATATAGGTCCTTTTTGTTGTTGGCAACAGCGAAAATCGGGCGTTTTGATGCTTTGTCTTATGAACTATAACTTTTTTTCTATCAAAGATTTTGAGCTCAACTATAGCTCATTGGAAAGCTAAGAAAAAGATCTTTTTATATATGCTATCAATAAATTTCAGATTTAAAAAAAAATACTTATTTTTTCAAGGTCAAAGTTCACGACGAAAATGATATTTTTTACTACTTTCGAACATTAAAAAACCCATGAAGGGTTCAAAGTAACAAGCCGATTTTTTCATCATATATTTATAGTCATGGTTACTTACCGTATAAAAAAAATTGGCTTGTTATTCCACACCCTTTATGAGATATGCCCCCCCCCCCAAAGTTGTAAATACTTTTAAAAATCCAATTTTCAACGCTAAAAAAATGCATGTGGGGGGCAAGATAAAAAATTTTTTACATGTGGTATTTTAAGTACTTTTTACCAGCTTTCTAATAAAACAAAAGTTGCTTTGTTATTCAAAGGCGTTTGGCAGATATAAGGGACTGAACTTTCAAAAAATTGCGCAAAAACAACACGATTACTTTCATTTTTTTTAATCTTTTTTTTTATTTAAATGTAATTATATACCTTATTCTTTGCCTTAAATGCTAAAAAAAGACTAAGAAAAGCAGTGAAGAAACATATTTAAAGTTTAATAAGATAATTTAATATTTTTAACACCTGGGAATATATAATACCACTAAACTTGTCTGATTTTTAAACATCTGATTGCTACCTACAACAGGACTGAGCATTTCTCAACTTGTCCAGGTTTGTTTATACCATGTGGTCATCCTTGTTCTGACTTGCTCTCACATGTGTATCTTTGTTGTCTTTCAAATTCTGAAAGAAGTAGGTTGTTGAGCTAGTGTTTCTGCTGTAAAATCTTGTGAAGCTGATGTGATTTCTTTTCATTTCAAGTTCATTCATATTCACAGAATGTTTTGTTAAAGGTAAAAGAAGAAATTCTTTAGAATCCTTAAATATAAATTTAAATTTGTCTTTCTGCGTGTAAACTGTGAATAAGTTATGGATAACCCTAAATGCTCCATAGGAATTTTTGAAAATGATTATTGTAATATTTTAAGTTACAGTAGGCAGTCTACTGTAAATAGTATTTCTGAGTACAGTGATGATGATAAAACTTTACTGCACCTGAGAACTAGGTGTAAAACTATTGAAACTGTTTGTACCTACCAGCAAGAAGTTCCATAAAGGTGGCAAAACTTGGCAAGAAATTTTTTTGCATGGTAGGTACAAACAGTTTCAATAGTTTTACACCCAGTACTCAGGTGCAGTAAAGTTTTATCATCATCACTGTACTCAAAAATACTATTTACAGTAGACTGCCTACTGTAACTTAAAATATTACAATAATCATTTTCAAAAATTCCTATGGAGCATTTAGGGTTATCCATAACTTATTCACAGTTTACATGTAGAAAGACAAATTTAAATTTATATTTAAGGATTCTAAAGAATTTCTTCTTTTACCTTTAACAAAACATTCTGTGAATATGAATGAACTTGAAATGAAAAGAAATCACATCAGCTTCACAAGATTTTACTGCAGAAACACTAGCTCAACAACCTACTTCTTTCAGAATTTGAAAGACAACTAAGATACACATGTGAGAGCAAGTCGGAACAAGGATGACCACATGGTATAAACAAACCTGGACAAGTTGAGAAATGCTCAGTCCTGTTGTACGTAGCAATCAGATGTTTAAAAATCAGACAAGTTTAGTGGTACTCTATATTCCCAGGTGTTAAAAATATTAAATTATCTTATTAAACTTTAAATATGTTTCTTCATTGCCCTTCTTAGTCTTTATTTAGCATTTAAGGCAAAGAATAAGGTATATAATTACATTTCAATAAAAAAAAAAAAGATTTAATAAATGAAAATAATCGTGTTGTTTTTGCGCAATTTTTTGAAAGTTCAGTCCCTTATATCTGCCAAACGCCTTTGAATAACAAAGCAACTTTTGTTTTATTAGAAAGCTGGTAAAAAGTACTTAAAATACCACATGTAAAAAATTTTTTATCTTGCCCCCCACATGCATTTTTTTAGCATTGAAAATTGGATTTTTTAAAAAATTTACAATTTGGGGGGGGGGGGGCATACCTCATAAAGGGGGTGGAATAACAAGCCATTTTTTTTATACAGTAAGTAACCATGACTATGAATATATGATGAAAAAATCGGCTTGTTACTTTGAACCCTTCATGGGTTTTTTAATGTTCGAAAGTAGTAAAAAATGTCATTTTCGTCGTGAACTTTGACTCTGAAAAAATAAGTTTTTTTTTTTAATCTGAAATTTATTGATAGCATATATAAAAAGACCTTTTTCTTAGCTTTCCAATGAGCTATAGTTTAGCTCAAAATCTTTGATAGAAAAAAAGTTATAGTTCATAAGGCAAAGCATCAAAATGCCCGATTTTCGCTGTTGCCAAAAACAAAAAGGGGCTATATATCAAAGGGTAAATTTTTTAAAAATAAAATGAACACTATTTTGAGCTCTGGAAAGTAAAAGGAATACACATGCAAATTTTCATCAAAATCAAAAATGGTGATGCGCACCCCATTTGTTGATTTAAAATGGAATGACCCGTTAGAGATAATGAAAGGGTTTAAGGACTCTCCCAGAAATTTTTCGAAGCAAACACTAAAGTTGAGGAGCACTCTTTTCAAAAAACACATTTTAGAGCAAAAGGCGATAGAAAAGTAAGGGAAGTCAACTACCGGAAAATTTTTTAATTCAAATTCTCTAAAATGTCATTTGAGGCTGTGTTTGACCAAGGTATTAGAAAAGAAGCGAGAAAGGAACTCTCTTCTAAAAATATTTGGGTATTGAAGTCTTAAAACTTTAATTGAATTTTACGTTCTAAAATCAAAATTATAAGATCTCTTTTTACTCTTCAAGGGGGCTCGTGAACCCTCTTTGAATTTGTGCTCTAGGCAGCGTTCTTGAATTTGCAATCGTCCAAAGTTGCCACCCGGTACACGGGACTCGACTTTCCACCCTTAAATCTGGCACTGAGAAGCACTATCCTTTCATTTCACCACTGGTAAAGACAGAGAAACGTAATTTGCTGACTAATAATCTGTATCTTTTGAAAAATTTTAATTTAAAGATTTCTTTTTAAAAGAATGAAGTTTTCTTCTTAAAAATAAGAGCTTTTACTAATTGAAATTTCTTCATTTTCCCAAGACACGTTCTTTTTTTCTATAGAGTAACTCCTGCGGGCTCTTTGATCCCTTGAGTTGCACCACTGCTTGGTGCAATCTAACGAATTAATACTATTTTCAATAATCATTTATTTTTTTAAATATTTCATGCTAAAAGCAAGTAAAATATTTGTGAGCAAACTAAAACCAAATAACAATACTACCTTTATTTTGAAAAAATATTCCTGATTTTTTTTTTTTTTCTTTTTGAGGAAACCCCAACTGAATAACTACTTTTGAAAAAAATCTCTTCCGGTTTTGCGGGGGGGGGGGGGGGGGGGCTCGGCCCTCCCTTATATACGCCCTTGATATACAGTTTATTTTATGATAAGTGTATGTCACCGCACATTGCCAATGCGAAAGAAATAGGACTGTTAAGAATAACAGTATATTTATCCATTTGAAAAAAAAAGGTAAACAATTGCATTATAGAATAATTGTTTTCTATGCAATTGGGTGTTTATTGGTGTATCATTAGTTTAAAACAACCATGGCAAACAAAAAAAAAAAAAACACGTTATTGTAATATAATTTTTCAGTAAAATCTGTTCTGAAATTTTTAAAAAAAGCCAGCATTTTCCAGTTAAATGTGCAAAATTTTGCGTAAATGGGAACAGAACTGCTTGTTTGTCCTGGGAATACAGGACTCAAAGCAAATTTTATCCGAAAAAAAAAGACAGGCGCATTAAAAAAAAATTATTTTTTCAAAATCCGGGGACTAAGCCAATGTCTCCCTCAATGGGGGGGGGGGAGGTGCAGCAGCAGCGTACATAGACTTAAATGAGTCACCTCCCCCCTTCTCTTTGACTTAACACACAAAGAAATAATTTTAAAAGTTACAGTATGGTTAAGACGAAAAGACAATTGGGTAACATTTAGAATTATTATCTTCATTTAAAAATAGTAACGAAAATCGTAATTTCGATGAAAAGGCGAAATTAAAAAAAAAAAGATTGAGATTCTTCAGCGGCTGTGGCGATTTGTCTTTTTCTTTCTTGCCTTATATATATATATATATATATATATATATATATATATATATATATATATATATATATATTAAAAACTAGCTGCGTGGCTCGGCTTTGCACGGCCTAACTCGAAAATAAAAATTATGTCAAGTGACACGTATCTTAAAAAGTCCCAATTGCTTTCTATACTTAAATTTCGCCCACACGCAGAAAAGCGGAAAAAAAAAAACTTTTTGAATTGACTTGAGCCTTGAACGTTTAATACGAAACGGGGAAATGATATTAGCAATTCCAGCTATCAGCCAGGAAGTTGAGTCGATACACTTAATACTCGATTGAATTGATGAAAGCCTTGGAAAATGGAGTTTTAAATAAAAATTAAAAAGACAAAATCAGGTCTTAAATTAAAATAAAAAAATAACTACCCATCGTATTTTTTTGAAACTGGTCTCTAAACCTTCCCAGTACCAAAAGGAACAAACGATGAAAATTTCAGCTAAATCTTCCCCTTATTCCATATTTATACATGTAGATTAAATATTAAAGGTCAAAAGCTTTACAATTGTTCTGAACGAAAAGGGCATTATTTGCCCTGTTATAATCAATATAGGAGGGCCTAGAAACGCCGTAAAATAAAATACTTTTAAGAAACGAAATGGAGAAAAGGGAACCAACATTGAATTTAAAAGATATCGCCATAGCAACGCAATAAAACGTTAATAATTTGATCAGAAAAGAGGTTTTCGAACTCAAAGTTCAAACGCTTGTAACTTTTTTTCTAGTGGAGATAAAAACTTGGTTCTTCGACTGTAAGTCGAATCAATTATGGGGTTAAAAATGTATTGCTCTTTCCAGTGGCGTAAAAATCAAAACTGTGGAATAATTAGTTTTTTTTTATTGATATTTTTAATGAACCAAGCATTGCAAGAAATCGGGCGAAGCCTCGCAAAAGCCAAGTTTAAAAATTGAATAACTCGTGCTGTGTTTAAGTTAAAGAATCGGAACAAACTGCATAGGACGGCTTCCAACGATATATAACATTAATATGTGCAAGTAATTTTTAACAGCAGTATTGGGCGATTTATGTGAAAATTGCCTTGAATTCGAATAAAAAAGAATCGCTTATCGAATCTTTTCAAACATAAGCCCATGTTTCAATCTGAGAATGTACCTTTCATATTCAGTAAGAATTTTTCAAATCGGTTCAGTTGTTCCGGAGATTACCCGGAACATACATACCTACACAATTTACCATCTCTCTTTCTCTATATATAACATTATTATTTTTAGTTGTAACAATAACTCCTATAGCCTAAAGCCTTCCTGGATAAATGGACTATTCAACACAAAAATAGTTTTTCAAATCGAACCAGTAGTTTCTGAGATTAGCGCGTTCAAGCAAACAAACAAACAACAAACTCTACAGCTTTATATTATTAGTAAAGATATGTAGATACATTTTTTTTTGTCATTTTGAATTTTTTCCACTGATTTTTGCTATTTTCTTCTTCTTTACTTTTCTTTTTCTTTTTGGTAGTGTGTATCAATTTGCTAATTCTGTCGAATAAGTTAGGCAGCATCAAAACATTGTTTTCAAAAAATAAACTTGGGTCAGAACTCAGAGCACGCGAGAAGAAGACAAGTAATCGAAGATGAACACACACACTCAAAGAAAAAAAAAATCGCTTTGTCGCATTTTTTTTAAAATTATTATTATTTTATTTACTTCAGTCAATACCTATTTTTACTTATTTTTTCTTTTACCGATATTTTCAAGCATAATAAGTTTTTTTTTTTTGAACTTTTCAACTTTTCTCTCTTTCTATTTTATTTAGTACATCTGAATGTGTTGAAATGCACATTATTTCTTCATCCTTATCAGAATTTGAAAATTTCAACTTCAGAGCGTTCAGCAATTCTTTTTAAAGTGTAGACAAAAATATTGTAACATTATTTTATTTTAATATAATTTAAAAAAAAAAAAAATCCTAAGTGTGGAAGCAAAATGCAAAAAATAGTACTTAAAGTATTACTCACAACAGGAAAGAAACCAATGGAATTTTAATATATCTCAACTAAAAGTAAGTTAGACCTGTTATGACTCAAAACGTTTCTTTGATATTTAGAAAACTTGCATAGTTTTAGGGGATTAAAAATTTTTCAGAAGTGAAAGCTGCGCCTCAGTCCAGTTGAAATGTACAGCTACACCAGTGCTTTACAATCTTCCCATATTATTCTATAGTGGAAAAAGGAAACAATAGAGCTATAAAGCAGTGAGTAACCGCCCCTTAGCAAGGGCTGAAGCAGGAACCATGCAGCAATGTTCAAAGGTAAGGTTTACGAAAATTTTGCCTTCAGAAAAAAGATTTGCTTTTATGATCAAGTGTTGATTAACTTTAAAAGGTAGAGAAGGGTTCATAGAGAAATGCAAAAATCAGGAAAAGGAGCAGCGTCCCCTTAACTCGCGAGAACTCGCGCCGTTATTTGTCGCACGAGAGCTCGAACGAGGGTCGAAAACGACCCCAGTGCTCGCAAAAGACCCCCTTTTTTGCAAGAATGGAAAGTGTTTAGGAAAATTCCAACCACACCCTCACATCAATCAAGAACACAATTGCAGACATCCAAAAAGATGGTTTCTTTATCTGGCTATGAAATTCCAAGAAATGGGGGGAGGGGGGAATCGCTGGGGTCGTTTTCGACCTCACGCGAGCTCTCGCGAGTTAAGAACCTTTTCACGTTCTACTCAATACTGTCCGGCTTGGAAAGCCGCTACTAGCTGCTAGCACCTTTAAGGGGTTCCATTTTAAAAAGGGGTGTCATCTTGATTAAGAAAATGCACCATGGCAGCATTTCAGCTTATTCGGATTTTATACTTCTGGATTTGATAAGGAAGGCGAAAAAATTAAAAAGAAAGAAACATCAACACAAACCAACACTTTTAATAAACGAATCCAACGAAAAACAAAAAAAAAAAAAGAAAAAAGAAAAAAAAATCCCCTTACAATCCTTATCTTTAGCACTATCATCCTTTTTTTGATTAAATCCTGAAAATTCCAAGAACTCAGTGCAACATGTTTAAACCTCATCACTTTGGCTCTGTAGGCGAGCGTAGCAGTTCAGTTTGCACTTTCCCCTTTCAAACCCCTAACCTTGCTCTCTCCTTTTTTTTTTCTTTCAGTTTTTATAACTGTGGGTACTCTTTTTCACATCTAAGAAACAAATAAGAAAAACTATTTGTAGTAAACAATTTTTTTACATCATAAATTAGTACATTGTTTATTCAGTTACATGAGGTAAAATCGTACATTACCAGAACTTAGTACACACGTTTTGAGAAAAAACTACGTGATGGAGAAAAACGGAGGTCATTTTCGAATTCAGCACACCGAAAAACATAAAAAATTTGATCTGCAACCAAAAAAGTTTTTTGGTTGCAGACCTGTATTATCCTGACGATTCGGCAATTTGAAGACAATAACTTGCAACATTGAGATTATTTGTTCTTTTTAGTTTTTAGAATTGTTTTTTAAAAGATGCGTGATGTTTTTTCTCACTAAATGTTAAGCATGTACGACATGTGTGCAATGTGCATGTTTGTATTTTAGCATTCGGTAAAATTGTAACTTCATTCGGCAAATTGATAACTCTCCCCCTCACAAAAATTTTAGTTCGGGGCGCCCCTGCGGACATCTATGGCAGAAATGGACAGAGGGGCAATTTTCCATTCGCCAAAAGTTAAATAAATAAATTTTTAAAAAAGTACCGAGATTGGCCATCTCGTGTCGAATGGGGGAAATCCCCTGAAAAGGGCTCATAAAAATGTTTTACACAATTCTGTTGTCCTCCGAGCATCCCTCAAAAAGACATTGCTCCCAAACCTGCAAATCTACAACTGAACGTAAAGACCATACAGGGTGTCCACTCCAATCGTGGACCAATAGCTAATTTCTAAACCGTTAGAGATACGCATATAGTTTATTTAGGAAAAAATCTCCAAATTATGAAAGGAATTTTGGGTCTATTCAATGTTTTTCAAAAAATCAAATTTTGAAAGAGTTACGAAATTTAAATTTTTATACAGCCCCCCAGTCCTATCAATCATATTTAGTAAAACATTCTTGACACTGTAACGTTTAAAACTAAAAAAAAATCACTCTTCTACCACAAAAATTGACCGAGTTATGACGTTTTGAAAAATCA
The DNA here is from genome assembly GCA_038373865.1 of Uloborus plumipes. NCBI lineage: Eukaryota > Metazoa > Arthropoda > Arachnida > Araneae > Uloboridae > Uloborus > Uloborus plumipes. The sequence continues at coordinate 28,578 of JAXGGA010014533.1, forward strand.
CGATTTTGAAGGATTTCGCATACGGTCCCTTAAGCGATCTCTCGGTGACGTCATGAAATAATGCAAAATCTTGATTTTTCAAAACGTCATAACTCGGTCAATTTTTGTGGTAGAGGAGTGATTTTTTTTTAGTTTTAAACGTTAGAGTGTCAAGAATGTTTTACTAAATATGATTGATAGGACTGGGGGGCTGTATAAAAATGTAAATTTCGTAACTCTTTCAAAATTTGATTTTTTGAAAAACATTGAATAGACCCAAAATTCCTTTCATAATTTGGAGATTTTTTCCTAAATAAACTATATGCGTATCTCTAACGGTTTAGAAATTAGCTATTGGTCCACGATTGGAGTGGACACCCTGTATATCTACGGAGTATTAAAAATTCACGTTCGTTAAGTATTGATGGAAAAATGAATTTCTTGACACAGAAAAAAAAAATGAGAAGAAGTAGAAGAAGAAGAAATTTACTCAATCACTGAGGGAAAAAACATTCAAGGGCTTTTTTTGCTAAAAATAATCATTGTATAGAAAGGTAATTCCTGTTGTCATCTCGCAATAGATGGCGCCAATTCGCGCAATCATCCGGCTTTTTCGCCTCTTACAGAAAAGTTGGTTTTGGTTTTGATTTTAGCTATCATAGCGACGGAAAAAAAGGATACACACAGGATGCAATAAAACGATCTATATTTTCACTTTTTTCTCGACTCTTTGCTTGCAGGACTGTTACAAACAGTTTCTTTACAAAAATTAGACAATATGAAAGCAGTCTTTATTTTATAAGAGAAGTACATTTGACTTAAATTATAAAATCCCGCCCCCCCCCCCTTTTTTATAATTCCGACCGAAGATATTTACTAATTGAGTCATCAAGGACTCAGGGCCGAATTTCTCCAATAGGCAGAGTAGGCAGCTTACTTTGCCTAGGGCGGCAAATGTCCAAGGGCCGTAAAATTTCGCTTTATAACCACATTTATTATTATTGTTGAAAATAAAATATGTAGTACGGAGAATTTGTTTGATGTTTAATTTTTTTTAAGAGAAAAAGACCGTGATATATTTTCAAAATTTGTATTTTTTTGATTTCGTATAACTAACTCAAAACGCATCATTAGAAAAGAATAATTTTATATATTCTGAGACCTACCTGTGTGTAAAATAACGTTAAAAAAAGTTGCCTGGGGTCTCGTCAAGGTTTCAAGATTTTTTTTTTTTTTTTGCAGCTAATTAACATGCGTTTTCTCCTATGTGTCCAGTATGTAGGTTAGATCTGCCGAAACTTTAAGGATATAGTGAAAATGTACATTTTTGTGCATAGAGAAAGAGAAAAGGACTAACTCTTTCAACATGGCTCTTAAGTATTTAATTTTGTTTGAATTTTTATTTTTTTAACTGTAATTAACTCAAAAAACGATAAATCATTACTGAGGGCATTATTGCATGTACATATTACTAACTATTAATGACTAGAAATATTAGAAAAAGTAATACTGCGAGGTATCTTCAGGGTTTCCCAATGGGAGGCCACAGTGACCCAAAGAAAAATTAATTGCTTTTTAATGCAATTTTTTAATGCTGTCTCCAAATTTGCTGCGCGATGAGACAAAATATGTCGAACGAGGAAAATTTTGGGAGGTCACAATGGCCTCCCGTGATCTCTTAACAAGGAGTCCAGCAAGAATGAACACAAGTAGATTCTTTTTAATACGTTGTTCACATGTTAACGACGTATCATTTATTATTGTTGCAATCCCATATCAATACTAAGAATATGAAGCTGAAGAGTTTGTTTGTTTGAACGCGCTTATCTCAGGAACTACTGGTGCGAATTGAAAAATTCTTTTTGTGTTAAATAGTCCATTTAATCAGGAAGGCTTAAGGCTATACAACATTAGGCTATATGTAAGGAGTTATTATTATAGTTTAAAAATAATAGTGGTCAGAAAGCACGAACGGATTAGTTTCCACTATACTCGAGAGATGGCGTTCATAAAATGTATTTTTTTGGTTGGTTGGTTGGTTGTATATGGAGTTTACTGGCGCAAGAGCCTTATTAGGCTATGCTGCGCCAAACGATGATATTGCTTAAAAATAAAATTATGTTAAAATCAGAGTTTCTAAACAATTTAAAACATTTCTAAAATAAACATATATACGAAGTTTAAAATTCTAAAATCAGAGACACCATTGAACGAGACAAAAATAAGGACAAAGAAAAAGGGCTATATCAGACAAATAAAGCCTATTTCTTGCAGAAAGTTGAACAAATTAGGGTGGAGTGCGTCCCCTAGCAACTCCTTTAAAGAATAGACTCCTAGCAACTCCTTTAAAGAATCCTTAATAGAAGGATTAAAAGTGTTAAAATATTTATGACGAATGTGATTAAAATTAGGGCAGTTACTAAGAATGTGTAACACTGTCTGTATGATATTACATGTTCGGCATAGTGGAGCTGGTTCACGGCACAGGAGATGTTTATGGGTGAACCTAGTGTGACCAATGCGGAGTCGGGATACTATAACTTGTTGTCTCCTGGTAAGCTGCAATGACCTGAAACCTTTCGTCGAGGGCTGGATAGAATGTAGTTTATTTTGAACTTCTGTATTCCAGGCCTGTTGCCAGTGTGTGTTAAGACATTCATGAATGGCGTTTTTAATATCATCGAAAGGAACAGTATCATTGGCCTGGATATTTGCAGCTTTGGCAGCTATATCCGCTGCCTCATTGCCCGCTATGCCAACGTGACCAGGAATCCAACAAAAGTAAACTTGAAAATTATTTTGCAAAAGACTTTTATATAAATGATAGGACTGAATAACTATAGGATGGCTACTATTGTTGCAGTGTGTGATGGCCTCCACTGAACTCTTAGAGTCAGTGTATATGATCCACTTCTTGTGGATAGATTGGGCTATTGATTGCAAGGATGTGTATATAACTTTTATTTCTGAGGTAAATACTGAACAAGATGAATTTAGTTTTCCTGCGTTTGTTTGACCGTCAATTATTGTAGCAAAGCCTACGTGATCACTTGCTTTTGATCCATCTGTGAAAATTTCTTTATATTCTGAATAACTTTTTCTTAGATCCTGAAAGATTTGGTAATATACCGTGTTGGCAGTATTTTCTTTGGAGAATTTATCAAGGTCTTTGATTGTCAAAATATTTACTTCACACCATGGTTCAAGTAATTCTAGTGTGTTCATAGTATTAAAATCTGATAGCTGCAAATCAGACAGCA